>PVIA01003449.1:0-13231 GCA_004024845.1 Tonatia bakeri | reverse complement strand
GGTGAGCCTTGTTCCAAAGCTTGTGTTCTTTTCTCTGTAACATGCTGCCCTGTACCACCTTCCACTTGGTGAGTATATCCTAATTGTGGGTAATCTACTTGGGGGAAGGGGAATGTTCTCTGGGGATTCAGAATAGAAGATCTATAAATACCAAATATTACCACCTGCATCTCAGCTGTTGATATGTAACAGAGCAGCATCAGGAACAAATTGTTTTAACAGGAGGATCTCCTACCACCCAACACTCCCCACCAACTCTTACCTTCCAGGCCACAAAAATCCCAAGCAAAACTGCTGCTTCTGTTGAAAAACATACAGTATATATATTGGCATGAAAAGCTGTCCATGATACAGTATTTGTGAAATGAGAATAAAACTAAGTTACATGACAACATGTGCACTGTGAGCCCATTATATATTTGCGTGTATATATATATTTACAAATGTACAGAAAGATTCATCCACTGGTTAATAAAAGTTATTTCTGGTACAATGTGGGAGACTGTGGAAAGACATTAATTACAAGGAGGACTTTACTTTTTATTTACATATGTTTCTGTATTGCTTTATTTTTATTTTACCACTAGCTTGTATTATATTTTATAATTTAAAAAATAAAACTATTTACATACTAGGAAAACAACAAGAACAGCTTCTTCTGCCACCAAGGAGGGCATCAGTACTGTGGTGGTGGCTTAAAAATCATGAATCTTGTGTAAACTAGCAGTGAGATTTGCTCATTTCCATTGCTGTTGCCTTATCTGAAATGTTCCTACCCCTACAGCCATTAACTACTTCCTTCCACAGTTAGCACAGGAAGGTGGAAAAGGGAAGAGCCAAACAAAAGGGATCAACCTCTCACCTTTACTGCCAAAATCAACTGCCTGGAACTTTCCAAAGGCTATGATGCTGAGCAGTGGATGTAGTTACTTAGGGAATGGATGATCTCTTGCTGTCTTTAGGTTCCCTGAAGCATTGTCCTTCCTCAGTCTGGCCTCAGTCTAAGCTGATGAGAATGACATACACCTCAGTAAATGCTGTGGCTCCCTGAACCTACGGCCTGAACTGTAACACTTTGATCCCTAAGGTCCTTGCCATCAATCCTCCTTCCCTCCCACTAGCCATCTTGCATCCTTGTGAGAGATTAATCCTTCTAAACTGATTTAACTCTGTCACTTCCTTGCTCAATGCCTATGCCATTTGTTTTTTTAAGTTTCAACTGCCATTTTTATTATGTGTACTTATACTGACTAGCATGGATTGACCTACATAATATATTTATTATAGAAAAGGAGCTTACAAAGTTATAAGTAGGATATCTCATTTCTGTTATTAAATATAGTCATTTTCACAGTAAAATACCTGAGAAAAGATATTTTCAAATGGAGACAGTGCTTATCCATGAGTAATAGACTTTCAAGGGCTCTCAATTATTTTTTTCCTTCCCAAACACCTTTACTTGATCACTTCAGATCTTTACAACCTGTCAGATGACTGTATGCCTTTTCAGTCTTCACTTTGCTACTCCCCAGAGCTCTTCCCATTCCAGCCCAGTCAGGATAGGCAGTGGTCCTGGAACTCACTCTGCACTTTCCCCACCGGTCAGAAGAACACTGAGCCTGCCAAAATCTTGTCTGGCTCCTCAGGCCTAGGCTCGAACCTTCCTCCAAGATCCCTCCCCTTACTCTCCAAGAAATGTGGGCGTGACTTTGCTTGAGTTCCTTTCTTATGTTAATGGTTTATGGTTAGGGTTACTCTACACACCATCCCTAAGTGATGTCCATACCCCTAAAGAGACAGGGTGTGGGGCAGAAAGGCTAAACCCAGCAGCTTTGCAGTCAGAGGGAAGGAATGTTTAAAGGAGGGAGAAGGAAGGATTGAGAGAATAGCCCCAGGGTTAAGGTCCCTCAGAGACTCTACTGTGCGGTGTAGCAGTGAACCACCTTTCTGTGTGCAAGGACTGGTCTGCTGCAGGGATAATAAAAATATGTTTGGGCTTTCCTTTTTTTTCCATCAAAAAATATTAAAAACTTGTCTGCTGGTGTAGCTCAGTGGATTGAACACCAGCCCATGAACCACAGGGCTGTCGGCTTGATTCCCAGTCAGGGCACATGCCTGGGTTGTGGGCCAGGTCTGAAAGAGGCAACCACACATTAATGTTTCTCTCCCTCTCTTCCTCCCTCCCTTTCCCTCTGTCTAAAAATTGTGTGTGTGTGTGTGTGTGTGTGTGTGTGTGTGAGAACACAAATTTGCCCTGGCTGGGTGGTTCAGTTGGTTGGAACATCGTCTTGTACACCAAAGTGCCATGAGTTCAATTCCCTTATCAGTGCACATACCTAGGATGCAAGTGTGATCCCTAGTTGGGGCACAGAGGGAGGCAACCAATCAATATTTCTCTCACATCGATGTTTCTCTTTCTCCTGCCCTCTTTCTTTTTCTCTCTCCCTCCCTCCCTCTCTCTTTCTCTCTCTCTCAAATCAATAAACATATCCTCAGGTGAAGATTTAAAACAAAAAACCTTGTCTGAACTCCAAGGGGAAAAATTCAACTTTATTGACTAAAAAGTTTAATGAAGAAAATTGAAAAAAAAAAAAAGCAAGAAAATTGACCTACATTTTCATCACTTAAATGGTATATATTTCAAAAGTAGCAATATAAAAAAGCACTTATAAATTTTTCACCTTAAATTGTATTGACACTTGGCAGTCACCTGAGCTCTGTGAGCCAGGGCAGCTCATCCACTGGGGTAAACCTTAAAGCCTGAGGCTGAAGATGAACCTGCCTGAGACAGACACTGTGCCCTCAGAAGCTCTACAGATGAGAACATCAGGACTCTCCTCTGGCCTTCAGTCCACCTCAGGTCTTATTCTAGCAGAGATACTTCTATGTTAACACAGCAGATTTCCTGAGTCTCAGGACTCCCGTTATTTGTCTTGCCTCATCATCCAGTGTCCCTTGAGGGTAAGTACTATCTCACACTTTTCCCACCTTCTTCTGATGAAGGCCCAATACAATGTCTTTTGCATAGTGGGTCATCAAGAAATTCCTGTTTATGATGATGGTGATGAAGAAATAGCTTGAGAGAAAGTGACTTCACCCATGTGTGTTGACTTTTATTTTCTTTAAAACAGCACACCTACTTAGTTGAAATCATACGCAGGAATGTTCCAAGTTGTGCACACCTAGAACCCAGAGCTCCTGCCTCCTTCACTCACACTGCTGGACTATCTCAACATTACCACCTGTTAACAGGTGTGGCCCCACACATAGGCATGTGCCTTCTTGTGTGTGGTTTATCTGACAATCTTTCATAGGCATTGCTTTTGCAAAACATATCTTAAAAATATTTCTCCCACAGATCTAAAGTAGTGCCCCAAATTTTCACCATTACCTAATTTTTTATAGTAAGTAAGAACCCTGTTACTGGGGAGGAAAAATACATTGTTATTTTTGCCTAATGACACCTTAGCTCTAATTAGTTTATCTGCCAGGCCACCCATTGCCCTGAACTCTCACAGCATTTAGAATATACACTTTTATCATTGCACTCACCACAGTGTATTGAAATGATACCTTTCCTTGCTTGCCCAAGCCACTACGAGTTCCTGCAGGCTACAAGCACCTAGTACAAGGTCAGCATGGCATATAGTAGACCCTCAAAAATATTGCTGTACCAAACTTAACCAACTTGTTTCTTAGGCAAGCCCTGGAGAGTTCTGAGATAAGGAGTGCCTTAAAGAGGTGAGTCAAAGGATATAGAGTCTTGAAGTGAGGAAAGTTTCCATCAAATCCACTACCTGACTGGCTTCTACAAGGGGTGAGAGGCCAACCAAAGACAAACTTGCTCCTGTCACAGTTTGGTTAACCTTGACCAGTGGCTTCACCTCGAAAATGGGGAGACTCTGCCTGCACTGAGATAAAGAGAATTACCCTCAGCAATTAAAAGTACGTCAGTGACTGGTCAAATTTAACCTCATACTTGAGTGTACCCCATTCCAAAGAGGCTGAGCCTACTTCTTGGGGACAGGGTATGCATCATACATATTTCTTGTGTTCTTACGAGTCTGACAGAGTCTGGCACATATTAGGAACAAAAAAAAAATAATAACTAACAATTATATAGTGCTTACTATATGCCAGATACATTACTCTAAGCCTTTTATGAGTTTTTACTCATTTAAAACTCACAATAATGAGGCAGCTACTACTATTATCCCCATTTTACAGATGGGGAAACCAAAGCACACAGGAATTTATATGACTTACCCAATGTCACATAGCTCCAGAGTCCATGCTTTCAAATACTTAGCTTTAGTGCATCTAAATGAGTGAATAATTCTCTCCCTGCACTGTATTTTTATAGATGTTTGAACCTCCTGGTGCAACACTTAAGGTACTGTCTGCCCTACTAGATTGTCATTAGCGCAGGGTCATTCTGTGAATTTTACTATCCTCAATTCCTAGGGCAGAATTACCTTGTAGTAGCTTGACTAGTGTGCCTGTCTGCGGCCACCAGAGGGCACTGTGGCCACACGTCCTCCTCTCCCTCCCTTCTGAGCGACTCGGGGGGGCGGAGCCAACGCTGGGCGGAGCCTCTGAGACGCCCTAGGGGGAGCAATCCCGGCGGGCCGCGCGCGCGGCCGCGTTTGAATGGCTCTGAGAGGGGCTCTGCCTGGGAGCGGAGGGACTCTCTAGGCTTCCGGGCGCAGTTCGTCTGCGCCGGAGCTGGGTGGAGGTGCCAGAATACCATGAGGCGCCGGTAAGTGACGGCCGGGCCCGGGCGATCCCCGCGTCCGGAGCTATCCTGCCGGTGCAGGACTTCTCCTTGGGCCTGGCAGCGCCCTGGGCCCACCTGCAGGCCCCGCGGGGGCCTGGGCTCGGGCCGCGGCGGGGCTGTCGGGTCGGGGAGCCGGGTGGCGAGGCCGCGTTTTCCGGGGTGAAACATCCTGCCCGGCCGCGGCGAGGGAGCTCTGGTCCGCGGGCGCTGGAGGCGTGGGAGGGCGCGAGGGGTCCGGGCAGGGAGAGGCGTGGACGGAACCTGCTGTCACGTACTTATCTTCGGGTGGAGTCGACATCTGCAGCCCGGGGAGGGGGAAGGACGGGACGCGGGAGGCGACCTGTTTGAGGACAGGTTTTCCCGAGAGCTGCTTTAGGCCTGGCCTCGGGATTTCCTTATTTTCCGAGGGCTTCTTGGCTTCCTGACAGATAAGCTTTTGTTTAGCAGGACGAAAACTTGACATTACTGCATAAGAATTGCTGATTACAACTTTAAAAACCTCGTTTATTTTCTGAAAAGTTCAGTAACCACCTAGGCTTTTACTGCCCTCTTAAATTTGTCTTAAATTGTGGAGATGACAAAGAGTCGATTTGTTGTGTGTGTGTGGCTTGTAAAGGTCCTTGAAAACAAAGTTGTCTATGTCAGTTGTTTTGCAGATTAAAAAAAAAAAACTAACAAAAATTCTGAAAAAATCACCAGTTTAGCAGCAGCAAAAAATCTGAAAAGCTAATCCACATAGTAGTTTAAACTTGTAAATAGCTTAACCTGCTTTTTGTAAAACCAGCCCCAGACTTGAATCAGAACTTTATACGTTGAGGATTTTACATGGCTAGTAACTAACATTGCAGTAATAACAATGGTTACTATTCATTTTGTGCTTTCTCCCTGCAAACGCTGCTTTGAGAGCTTTGTTTTGGGACAGGTACTATTATCCCCATTTGACAAGGAGGAAACCGAGGCACGGAGGAGTTAAGTACCGGGTGTAAGTTTGAGCAGCTACTAATGGTTGGGACCCAAGCAGCCTTGTGGCTGTTTATGCTACTCTGTTGCTTCCTTTGTACGACGTGACTCTTTTCAGTTCACAAAGCACTTTCATTTCATTTACTTCCCTCGACTTGGGATGTGATATACATATGCGTAAGGGGTGTTTGTGTACGCAGGTATTTACACACTGTAAAATCGAGTGGTCCGCTCTTGTTGACCGTGCTTAAGTTTTATGCACTGAGCAGAACGTGCATTGGGTGTTTTAAGATAAATGGAGTTCATGAAGTTCATGTTTGTGTTTCAGTTAATAGTTTTAATTCCTTTGTATCATTTCCTGAAAGTGTGGAGAACAGTTCAAAACCTATGTGTTCCTGAAAATATGTCATTATATACTAATGTTTTTATTCTGAAAACTTATCAAGTGGTCACTCTGTACTTGGAATGATTCACTGCTCCGTGACTAGAAATATGGTTCAAAAGCAAAATCGTTTAATAAGAAAACAGTAGTTTACACTATTAACAACAGAGCATTGAAATTCATTCATCAGTTATCGAGGTTTTGATTGCCTCTATGCCCATCACTGTGTTAGTCCAGTGGCTATACAACAGAAATGTCTGAGCAACAAACCTGAGGGAGGTTAGTCTAGTTTGGGATATGAGATTAACAAACACACATCTATATCATCTATATCTATATCTATCTATATCTTTATCTTTATCTCTATGTTACTATAAATATATATCTTAGTATGTAAATATATATCTGTTAGTATAATGGGTATATGCTGAACTGAACCGAGCAACTCAGTAAAGCTTCTTTCTACAAAGAACTAATAAGTGAAGGATGGATATAGGCCATTGAATAGAAAAGTATGGATGGGGAATTTTAGTGAGGAGACTGTTCAAAGACTTGGAATTGAGAATGAAAATGATTTTTCTAGGGAACAGTAAATAAATCTTGTCTATTTGGAAAGTTCCTACTGAGAAAAACAAGATGTGGGCAAGACTATGAGTATTGTATCAGATATATGTCAAAGAAATTTACACTTGAGATACATAGATAGAGATATCTAGATATATATATCTAGTTATATATCTATAGACATATATGTATTAGCAGGGAGAGATACGATTTTGGAAGTTTTAAGGCTTTTAGAATGAATGGTTGTCAATGGGAACAATTTTGCCTCCCACCCCAGGGAACATTTGGCACTGTCACAAGAGAGGGGGAGGGGAGGTGCTCCTGGCATCCATAGAGGCCAGGAATGCTACTGAACATCCTAAGATAGGATAAGCCCCTCCATAAGAAATAATTACCTCAAACATCAGTGGTCCCAGGACTGAGAAATGCTGTTTTAAATCGATTGTTTATATGGCCATCTCTGCTTCCATGTGCTGTAGATAAGTATGCGTGGTGCATTTTAGGAGCATGAGTACAAGCAATATTCAAGTTGGGGAGAAGGTGACTCGGAGACCTCAAGAAGGAAGGCTGTCGTGCGAGCCCTGGGGACGGGAGAGACTGGAGGAGATAGGATGAGACCATGAGAATGGACAAGTAGTGGTAACACGAGACAATTATTGAAATAACATTTTTTCTAAATTTGAAAATAATGCTTGTTCATTGTAGGAAATTTAGGAAATGTAGAGAAAGTGTCAGGGGAAAAACAGTTATAACCACCCCCCAAACGGGAAGAACAACTTGTTACCATTTTCATGTAGAGTAGTTCCTTTCAAATCTGTTTTTATGCTGATAACTATTTTCCCTTTTATAAAAGTAGGATTATGTTTTTCCTCCTGTGACAATTGGGCATCTTCTGTTTTGTTTTGTTTTTGACTCAGCATATCATGAGTATTTCTTGTTTTTCATTCTTTGAAAAATGTTCTTTTTAATGGTCAGTCTTTGTTTTTTGTATGTATTCTTTTGAAATTGGGAATTTTGCTTTGCATTCACAGGAGACATTTTGAAGGAAGAAATATTAGAATGTGATGACTGATTTAACTATAGAAAACAATGAGGGTGAAAGACTGCAGTATCTCCAAGGTTTTAAATCTGGAACTCTAAAAGAATGGTGGAGCTACTGAAATAAATTGGCATTTTTATAATACTTTTTATCTTAGGTGGGTAAACTGCTATTCACAGAGACACATAATGAGATTTTAATGAGGACTGTTGATGCCTATCACCTCATATCTTGCTAAAACTCCTATAATTTTCCTTTGTTTTTCTTTTTGTTTGTTTGTTTTAAGCTTATTTTTTAGTTTCTTCTTAGCAGGTCTTCACCTTTCCTCTTCTTGGAAAGGTTTTTAGAAATACATTTTCTATTAGAATCCTAAATAAGTTTGTTGGTGTTAAATTGTACTTTGAGCAATGAAGGACTAGTTTGGGATTTTTAAATGTATAATATGCTACAGTTTATGAGCAAGAGGTGAGTATAACTTCATGGAGAGGAGGAGTTATCTTTAAACACGCTTGGCCAGTGATGGGATGCCTCATAACATCATACCATACGTTGTTATTTCATCAGTCCTTACACTTGTTAATCTGTAGCAGTTAATTTGGTGCTTTCTGGAAAATGTATTTAGGAAAGTAAAAAAAAAAACCTTAAACCTAATACACATGGTATACATTTTTCAAATTAGATAGGATATAACTTTACATTGTTGGATTAAAATGCTGTGTTTTCTACTTTGTGTTCATCTCCAGGTATCTTCTGATAGCTAGTATCCATTACCTTTGGGCAAGTGTTACGTTTTCTTCTTTGTTCTTGGTACACAATGAGGGTAGAAATGGGAGAGGGGTGGATATTAAGGGTCTAGCTCCAGTATATTAAGTTCAAGAACAGGTGACTGTTAGGCACTCACGTGGGGCTCACTTGCAGGCATTTGGAGAAATGAATCCAGAGTTTAGGGGCAACATTGAAATGAACTGTTCTTCTTTTAAAAAAAAAATGAATATGTTAAATTTGATTACAGTTGAGTCTTGAACCCTGGAGTCATTGGTACCTCCTTAAGATAGTGTCTGACTCCTCTGCCGGAGAAGGGAATATATTCTTTAAGAGAAGGGGGCATTTTCAAACTTCAGCATATATTCCCATTTCAACCCGAGCGACATAGTGGTAACAAACCGCTGTAACTGATAGGGATGTGCGGTAATTATCAGTCTAAGCATTGGAGTATAAGAAAGATTAAGAACCATTATTATAAAAGGACTCGAGCATCATCTTTTGTTGATTGCTTTAATTATGCAAGGCCAATATACCCTTATTTCAAGGTCTTAGGTTATACTTCTCATACTGACCAGGTACTACAAATATTAGGCACAAGTGTTAATAGATGTGTAATAGATAAATCCTAAATCACAAAGATGAGTGTTAAAATTAGTTTATATTAGTTTGTCTTTTTGGGAGTCATATACCTTATAGGTATATCCTTCCATATGTAGGGAGCCTATCTTAAAAACATCAGAAATACCGTTAATAGCTAAACAAAGGGTCAGAAAGGATCCTTAAGGTGACTTATTTTGTATATGTGTGTATATACATTTCCATTTATGAGTTTAAGAAGACAATTAGGGTTAGAGTATTTTTCCTCCCTGTGAATATTTCCAGAAAAATAACTGGAGTAGGGATATTCAGTAAAACAAACTAGTAAGATAATCATCTACTTGGCTTAAGAATTGAAGTCTTCCCAAAGATTTAGATGTTTATATAGCCATTTAAGATGTATAGTATAGTATTAATACACTTTAATTTTGTTAAAACAATACTTGGCATTTAAATACAAAATTTTAAAAGTCCAAAAGGGAAACATCTCCCTTTCACCTCATCCCCCAGCCACACATAGCCTATCTCTAGAAGTGACATTTGTTCCCAGTTTCTTTCTTTGAATATCCAAAGATATTCAGTGAGTAAACAAGCAATCACTCATGTACACATTTTGGTTTTAGTTTTGTTTTGTTTTTATTGTTATTGATTTGAGAGGGGTCACGGGAGAGACAGACAGACAGACAGACAGACATCAACTTGTTCTACCTATCCACTCTCTGGTTGATTCTTGTATGTGTCCCGACCTGGGATTGAATCTGCAACCTTGGTGCATCAGAATGGTGCTCCAGCCAGCTGAGATACCCAGCCAGGGCCACATTTTGTTTTCACCTAAGTGGTAACATGCTGTTCTGTACCTGCCCTTCCCCTTTACAACTAATGACAATAAGTCCTAAAGTCATTGAAAAAATTAAGTCTGTTGGCCGAAAACCACTGACAAAGGTAATGATAAACAACCACCTAGCTCTCAGAATTTAGTTAACTTCTTTTTCCCATTAATTCCAATTCTTTAATGTAGTATGCTCAGTGGCCCTAGTTATTAAAACTGAGGAAGAGGTGGTGAGAAGGCAGTTCCCCTTTAGTATCAATTTTGTAATTTTTATTTCAGGGTGACTTGGTCATAGAAAGTTGGAATTCAGTTTGGTCTAATTGATTATAATGATGTGAAGAATAATTGTCCCCACTGAGTCTTCAGAAATCTGTGTTTTCGTACTTGACCTGCCTTCCTGAATTTGACATTATTTCTTACACCAGCCTTCCATGGGAAATGGAATGGAGAGAAGGTGGTGTGATGAGCCCTGGCCAGTTGGCTCAGTTGGTTGGAGCGTTGTTCTGTGCCCCAGAAAAAAAGGTGGCTGGTTCAATTTCCCGTCAGGGCACATACCTGAGTTGTGGGTTTCATCCCCTGTCAAGCATGGATCATGGATGGGCGGCAACCAGTCAGTGTTTCTCTCTCTCCTTTCCCTTTCTCTAAAATCAATAAACATATCCTCCAGTGAGGATTTGCTTGGGGGGGGAGGAGCAGGGGCGGGGAAATGAGTCATCATTAAGTCAATAAAAAAAACTATCAGGGTTTATTTCAGGTCATAGATGTTTTGAGTTGTTCTGAACATGGAATCAGAATGTGACTTAGATTTATAATTTGCAATGATTGTTAGGTTCTGATAACTTGGTAAATTCATATCCTCAGTAGGAATAAACCCAGCAAGTCTATGAGACATTCCTGGAAACTTGGTGGGGTACTCTTCATCCCAGACAGTGCATGAATAAGCCTGCCTGGCCCTGGCTGGTGTGCCTCAGTGGGTTGAGGGTCGGCCTGCAAACCAAAAGGTGGCCCTTTAGATTCTCCATCAGGGTAAGAGCTCCTTCTTTCTTTCTGCTGTGCAGTATTCCATTGTGTAAATGTACCACAGTTTTTTGATCCACTCATTTACTGATGGGCACTTAGGTTGTTTCTAGCACTTGGCTATTGTAAATTGTGCTGCTATGAACATTGGGGTGCATAGGTTCTTTTGGATTGGTGTTTCAGGGTTCTTAGGATGTAATCCCAGCAGTGGAATTGCTAGGTCAAAAGGCAGTTTCATTTTTACTTTTCTAAGGAAATTCCATACTGTCTTCCACAGTGGTTACACCAGTCTGAAATCCCACTAACAGTATACTAGGGTTCCCTTTTCTCCACATCCTCTCCAACACTTGTTTTCTGTTGATTTGTTTATGATGGCCATCCTCAGTGGTGTGAAGTAGTATCTCATGGTGGTTTAATTTGCATCTCTCTGATGGCTAGTGATACTGAGCATCTTTTCATATGTCTCTGGGCCTGGCCTTCTGTGTGTCCTCCTTAGAGAAGTGTCTGTTCAAGTTTTTTTGCCCATTTTTTAATTGGGTTGTTTGTTTTCTGGAGTGGAATTGTTTGAGTTCTTTATATATTTTAGAGATCAAACCCTTGTCCAAGGTATCATTGGCAAATATGTTTTCCCATAGAGTTGGTTCTCTTTTCATTTTAATGCTGTTTTCTTTAGCCATGCAGAAGCTTTTTAATTTGATGAGGTCCCATTTGTTTATTCTTTCCTTTATGTCCCTTGCTGCATGGGGACATATTAGTGAAAATATTGCTTCGTGCAGTGTCTGAGATTTTCCTGCCTATGTTTTCTTCTAGGACTTTTATGGTGTCACAACTTATATTTAAGTCTTTGCCACAGAATGGGTGGAACTGGAGAGCATTATGCTAAGTGAAATAAGCCAGGCAATGAGGGACAAATACCATATGATCTCACCTTTATGTGGAACCTAATCAACAAAACAAGCAAGGAAGCAAAATATAACCAGAAACATTGAAATTAAGAACAGTCTGACAGTAACCAGAGGGGAGAAGGGTGGGGATAACACTGTGGGGAGGGTTTTTAGGAACAACTATGAAGGACACATGGACAAAACCAAGGGGCGGTAGAAGTAGGGGAGGGAGGTGGGGATGGCTGGGGTTGGGGGGGTAGTGGTAGGGGGTAAATGCCGACAACTGTACTTGAACAATACAATAATTTAAAAGAACAAACAAACAAAGGAAGCTGAAAAGAAAGTACTTTTTCTCTATCCTGAAAAAGAAACAACAGTGTAGACAAAAAAAAGATTCCCCATCAGGGCACATGCCTGGGGTATGGGCAAGGTCCCCAGTTGATGGGTGTGAGAGGCAACAATAGATATATCTCTTCCTCTCTTTCTCCCTTCCCCTCGCTCTATATAAATAAAGAAATAAAATCTTGTTTTTTAAAGTACTGCCTATATTTGTTTTTGTGCTTCTCTTTTTCTCACCTGTGTGGTTCACCTCTTTCCCCCAGTCCATGCCTTTACTGACACTTCTTTCAAAATGTTAACTTTCAGTTACTTTAGACTCTAGAAGGAAGTTAAAGGCTCCAAGCAAGACCAGCCAACAGAATGTATCATTACTCTGTCAGTATAATAGTGTCTCATATAGTTTATAACAAGTACAGTTAACATACCATTTACTTTGTGACTTTTAGATTACAAGTGTTTGCTGCCTTTGTTAACTCCTCTCCCCACCCCTTGCTCAAATATACCTAAGAAAGAAATGTCTCACTTAGAGAATCATGTATCTTTTAAATTTGGTTTCACATTAAAGTTCTTTTTTTGGGAGGGGGTTGTTTTTGAGTTCTTGTAATAAATTATACCTGCTCTACACTGGGTTACATGATTGTTCAGCTCAACATCTTTTAAAAAAAATTATATATTGAATTTTAGAGAAAGAGTAAGTTGGGGGAAATAAACATCTATTTCTTGTTCCATATACTTAGGCATTCATGAATTGATTTTTTTTATTGATTATGCTGTTACAGTTGTCCCATTTTCCACCTTCACTCCCCTCTACCCTGCCCACCCTCTCCCACCCACATTCCCCCCCTTTAGTTCATATCCATGTGTCATAAGTTCTTTAGCTTCTATATTTCCCATACTATTATTGCCCCCCCTATTTTATACCTACCATCTATGCTACTTACTCTCTATATCTTTTCCCCCTCTCTCCTCCTCCCACTTCCCTGTTGCTAACCCTCCATGTGATCTCCATTTCTGTGGTTCTGTTCCTGTTCTAGTTGTTTGCTTAGTTTGCTTTTGTTTTAGGTATGGTTGTTACTAA
>PVIA01003448.1:0-168621 GCA_004024845.1 Tonatia bakeri | reverse complement strand
CATTCTGACTGGTGTGAAGTGGTATCTCATTGTGATTTTAATCTGCATCTCTCTGATAGCTAGTGATATTGAACATCGTTTCATGTGATTTTGGATCTTCTGTATGTCCTCCTTGGAGAAGTGTTTGTTCAAGTCTTTTGCCCATTTTTTAATTGGGTTGCTGGTCTTCTTAGAGTGGAGTCATGTAAGTTCTTTATATATTTTGGAGATTAAGCCCTTGTCTGAGGTATCAGACATTGGCTTACATGTTTTCCCATACAGTTGATTCTCTTTTTATTTTGATACTGTTTTCTTTAGCTGTGCAGAAGCTTTTTATTTTGATGAGGTCCCATTTGTTTATTCTTTCCTTTATGTCTCTTGCTCTAGGGGACATGTCAGTAAAAAAGTTTTTTTGCATGATGTATCTGAGATTTTCCTACCTATGTTCTCTTCTATTACTTTAATGGTGTCACTGTTTATATTTAAGTCTTTTATCCACCTTGAATTTATTTTTGTATAAGGTGTAAGTTGGTGTTCTAGTTTCATTTTTTTGCACGTAGCTGTTCAGTTCTCCCAGTGCTTTTTGTCGAACAGGCTATTTTTACTCCATTTTATGTTGCTGCCTCCTTTGTCAAATATCAATTGACTGTAGAGACTTGGCTTTATTTCTGGGTTCTCTGTGCTGTTCCATTGGTCCATGTGCCTGTTTTTATGCCAGTACCAGGTTGTTTTGATTACAGTGGCCTTGTAGTATAGTTCAGTGTCAAGTATTGTGATCCCTCCTACTTTACTCTTCTTTCTCAACATTGCAGTAGATATTCAGGGTTGTTTATGGTTCCATATAAATTTTTGAAGTGTTTGTCCTATGTCTCTGAAATAAGCCATTGGTACTTTAATAGGTATCTCGTTGAATGTGTAAATTGCTTTGGGTAGTATGGACATTTTAATGATATTAATTCTTCCAATCCATGAACATAGTATATGTTTCCATTTGTTTGTGTCTTCCCTGATTTCTTTCCTCAGTGGTGTATAGTTTTCCGAATACAGGTCTTTTACCTCTTTGGTTAGGTTTATTCCTAGGTATTTTATTTTTCTTTTTGCTATTTCAAATGGGATTTTTTCCTTGATTTCTGCTTCTGCTGTTTCATTGGTGGTGTACAGAAATGCCTTTGATTTCTGGATATTGACTTTGTATCCCACTGTTTTGCCAAATCCATTTATTAGGTCAAGCAGTTTTTTGGTAGAGTCTATAGGATTTTCTATGTATACTATCATGTCATCTGCAAACAATGGCAGTTTTGTTTCCTCCTTTCCAATTTGGATGCCTTTTATTTCCTTTTCTTGTCTGATTGCTGTGGCTAAAACTTCCAATACTATATTGAATAAAAGTGGTGAAAATGGACAACCTTATCTTGTTCCTGTTCTTAGTGGAGAAGATTTTAGTGTTGCTTTGTTTTTGATGGGAGAATTCCAGTTGCTCGACCACATCACAAGCTTCTTCCATGAGCTTCTTTGAGTCCAGGATCGCTTCACTATAGCCAGTATGTGGGAACAAAATGGCCCTGTTAACTGCTGATTTCCACAAAAAATTAACTGCCTCTGTACTTTTTATGAGTACTTTGTAGTCCGTTGTTATAAACTTACTTGTGTTATTCATTTGAGCATATTTTTTTTAAATTGCTTTCTTATAAGTCCCCAGGTACGTCCCATGGGATCCTGGGACTATGCAATTGGAGTCACGACTCAGAAGGATGCTGTGGACTCTGGGAGGGAAACCACAGTGCTCCACCACACAGCAAAAGTCAAGAGTGACCTCTGGAGAAAGAGCATGCTGTGTTATGTGCCAATAATGAAGACAGGTACGTCCCAAAATAGGAAACAAGAGTCCATTGTCCAAAGTTACATAACAAGGTAGGATGACTGTGTCAGAAAGCTTTTGTGTGAATGCGGTTTACAAAAATTTGCAAAATACAGAAAAGAGTAGGTGTTGAGTGAAACATTTTAAAAATGAATAATATTTAAGAGTTTGGTTGATTATGTTACTGATACAATTCTATCTTACTTGAACTATTCTTTGTTATAAAGTGGGTAAAAATTACTTCATGAGTTTAGGAATTAATGAAAACTTTTGATATTATAAAACTAGTTTGCAGTGAGCTGAGGAATAGCAACTTTGACCAACAGACACACAGTGGGAAAACTAAATCTGGAATGTAAGATGCTGGATTCAGGACATACACGTTGACATTTTCTCAGAAGGCAGAGTAACTGGGGAGACACACAGGTTTTTGAAACCAGACACCAGGCTTCACGCACCGGCGCCGCTCCCCACCAGGTCTGCACCAGCCTGGACTCGCTCCAGAGCTGTTTCTTCATCGGCTTACAGGAACCGCTCCCCTCATCTCTCAAGGCTGTTGTGTGAATTAACTCAGACGGGCTGTGTGTCCTAATGCTAACACGGAGTGAACATTCACTAAACGTCAGCTGTGTTTGTGTCTTCTTCCCTTTCACTTTTGGATTCATACTTCCTTTATCTCTAAAATAGCAGTTGTAATGAAGCCAATATAAATAAAGCCAGTATGTTGTCTATTACTACTATAGCTAATAAAACTAATATATAGTTTTACATAAAAATGCTTTGCAAACTGTAAAACCATATCACCCTTCAGAGTTTGTTAATATGGAGGATGATCATCATACACAAGAAAAGAGTTTATTGCTTGTCCATTATCATGTAAATGGTATCGAAATAAAAATATATTTCTAAGTGTAAAAGAGGAGGATTTATAGCTCCACCATAGAAATGACCAACTCAGAACACTTGAGTCTACTCTATTTACACTTTGTTCAATGAGTTTGTTATAATAGTTTCATGAGCAGGCCTCCCAATAAGAGCCACTTCCTAGCCCTGGCTGGCGTAGCTCAGTGGATTGAGCGCGGGCTGCGAACCAAAGCATCACAGGTTTGATTCCCAATCAGGGCACATGCTTGGGTTGCAGGCCATGGCCCCTAGCAACCGCACATTGATGTTTCTCTCTCTCTCTCTTTCTCCCTCCCTTCCCTCTCTAAAAATAAATAAATAAATAAATAAATAAATAAATAAATAAATAAATAAAATCTTAAAAAATTGTTTATTAAAAAAAGAAGAGCCAGTTCCTCAGACAACCAGTCTCAGTGATCAGGCCAAATTTATCCATCCTTATAAACCTGTTAGTTCACGTCCAGATTTTTGAATAAGGTTCTTCTTATACGTATGTCCAGTTATGTGATACAATACTTAAACAACTCATAAAATTGAACATCTAATACTAAATGGGAAAATGTGATGTTACAACAGCCTGAAGAGCAGAATAAAGTCTCAAAATGTAAAATTCATATAGAATTCCAAATATCTCTTTCACTGCTCTTCTTGCTCTCAATCCAGATCCTGTATGCCAAGATATTTTTATACTCTACTTTTTAATTAACTTTTGAGTTATAATTTACATACTATAAAATGCCCATTTTGGGTGTACATTTTGGTGAGTTTCACAAGCATATAAGCCATGTGTGTACTTTCATATCTCTGTACCAGAAAAAATACAGAATATAACCATGACCAAAAAATCTTCCCGTGTGCCTGATATCAGCCAGTGCATCATGAACCCAGTGAACTGCCACCACCAACTGCTCCGCTTTCTACATTTTCTAGGATTTGATCTCAATGGAAAGCATGCAGTGTGGATTCTTGGGCACCTGTCTTCTTTTATTCGACATAATATTTTTGAGATGCATTCAAGTTGTTCATTGTTTCTTATTCTGAGTAACATTCTACTGTATGAATATAACGGAGTTCATTGATCCATTTGCAGTTTGATGGATAGGCTGTCTGGCCGTTCTGAGTAACACCTCTATAAACACTTGTATCCAAATGGTGTGGACATATGTTTTCTTTTCTCTTGGACACATGCCTAAGAATGTAAATAATTACTTATGATAAATGTCATTTAACTTTTCAAGCAAGCGTCAAGGCAGTTTCAAAGTTGTACTAATTTACATTTTCACCAGCACTGAGTGGGATGATTGAAATCTTAATAACACTGAATCTTCTGATCTATTAAAATGATGTGCTTCCCGTGTATGTAGGTCTCTCGTTTTCTGTCACCCTGCTTTGTAATTTTCCACTTCCATTCTTGCTTATCTTTTAAATTATCCCTAATTACATCATGTGGTATGCTGTTATAAATCATAACTTTCAAAAATACCGAACACCAATTTTTGTTGCTAGGTATGTAGAAATACAATTAATTTTACATGTTGACCTTGTGTAAGCTAACTTTATTAAATCATTCTGGTAGCTATTTTTAGTTTTCTAAGAATCTTGTGCCTCATAATCATATTGTCTATTAATAAACACAGCTTCACTTTTCTTTCCTAGTGTGTCTGCTTTTTTCTTTCCTTCCTTAGTGCACTTGTTAAGAACTCCAGTACCATGTTCAATATAAGTGGTGAGACCAGCATTCTTGGTGCTGTCCAATCTCATGGGAAGAGAGTGTTCATGCTTTTATTCTTAAGTAAAATTTTAGCATTATAATTTTATAGATGTCTATTTTCAACCTTAAAAAGTTGAAAATATTTGATTTGCTGAGAGTTTTAAGAATGGATATTGAATTTTGTCACAAGTGTTCTTCTGTGTTTATTACCCAATCATATGTTTTCTTTTCTTTTATTCATTTAGTAAAGTGCACTGAATAATTTAAAAATGTTCAAACTTTACATTCCTGGGATAGATCCCACTTGGTGAGGCATGTTGTTATTTCAATATATTATTGAATTTGATTTGCTAATACTATGAAAAAAAGTTGCATTTGGCATCATGAAGGCTATTAGGCTGTGAGTGTCTTTCTTTTGAGGCTGTTGTCTGGTTTTGATATTGGAGTAACACGGGCTCTATATGTCAAGTCTTCTCTCCTCCATGAGTGTTATAGAAGCGAGTTTTCATTAAATGCTTGGTAAAAATTTACAGTGAGCTTATCTGGATCTAAAATTATCATTATGATGAATTAGCATTAATTAAAATTAATTAATTTAGTTGATTAATTTTATTGAGAAATGTGCTTTGTTGTTTTTTTTGGAGTCACTCTTGGTAAGCTGTGTTCACAAACAAGTTTGTTCGCTCCATCTAAGATATCCCATAAATTGGCATGAAGTTGCCCGTAACAGTCCCTCGGTATCCTTTTACTGTCTGCAAAATCTAGTGACGGTCGCCCTCCTCTCATGGTTGGCACTGGGAATTCATGTCTTTTTTTTCTCCTTGATAACTAGGCTTTTCTTCCATTTTTGGACATTTCCAAAAAATCTGCACTTGTTTCAATCATTTTGTATTGCTTTCCATATTTTATTTTGTAACTTTCTGACTGAATCTTTGTATTACTACCTTCCTTCTACTTACTTAAGATTTAATTCACTTCTCTTTTCCACCCTCCCCCCCATTGTCCTTCTCCTCTCCTCCTCCTCATCTCCCTTCTTCTTCGTGGCTAAAAGTGAAAAAAGCACCTAAGCTTTTTTGGGGTATATCCTCTTTGTAAACAGCAGTGTACAAAGCTATAAATTTTCCTCAAATTTCCACTTTATTAGTATCACACAAATTCTTATATATTTTGTTGCTGTCCACATTCAATTCACAATATTTTTGACTTTCTCTTATGAATTCTTCTATTATCTACTGGTTCTATAGATGTGTGCATGGATAATGTCACAAACACTTGGTCATTTTTATTCTCCCTGCTGTTAATTTCTAGTTTTATTCCAATGTTATCAGTTTGCACATACTGAATTGTTTTTTTTCCTAGAGTGCGTGGAGAATTGTTTATGATAACATGGTCCGCTCTGGCGGATGCCCCACGTGCACTCACAAGAATGGCTACTTTTTTGGTTGTCGTATGGAATGTTCCACAAAATTTATTAAAACAACTCAGTTGATAATGTGTATAAATCTCCCTTAGCCCTAGAGATTTTCTATCTGCTTGTTCTATCAATTATTAAACTGTGTGTTTAAGACTCTTACTCTTATTGTTGGTTTGTCTATTTTTGCTCTCAGTTGTCAATATTAACTTTATGTGTTTTCAAGCTGCGTAGTTAGAGCAGTTTTGCTTCTTGATGAATTGACTTCATCATTTTGAAGTGTTTCTCTCCATCATCAGTAACTTCCTGGTCATGGAGTCCACTTGCTCTGAAATTCATACAGCTATTGCTAATTTACTATGAGTAATGTGATATATGTGTGTGTGTGTGTGTGTGTGTGTGTGTGTGTGTATTTACATAAGAGTGATTACCTTATGCTGAAAATTTTATTTTCTTCAAAATGATTAATATGTCAGTATTTGAAACCTCCACTTTAGGTTAGAATGATTCAATTATTTACTTAATGAGACTTTAGTATGTTTAGATTAAATGATTTTCTATTTCTTCCCTCTGTGTTTTTTCTTTTCATGCCTTTTTTAAAATCCTCACCTGAGGATTATATCCATTGATTTTAGAGAAAGAGGAAGGGGAGAGAGAAGAGAGTGGGAACAAGAAAGAGAGAAAGGAAGATCAATCTGTTGCCTCCTGAATGTGTCCCAACTGGGGGTTGAACCCACAACCCAGGTTATGTGTCCTGACCAGGAATCAAACCCACAACCTTCTGGTGCATGGGACAATACTCCAGCCAACTGAGCCACCTGACCAGGGGCATGTCTTCTTTTTGATTAATTGAATATTTTCTTGTATTCCATTTTACCTCAACTATTAGCATACTAGCTATACCACTTTGACTTGTATTTTAAATATTAGTATATTTTGAGTTCCGTAAGAAACAAACTCTATTGAAAGAATTTGTTTGAGAGAGAATTGAAAGTTTATTAGGGAGTACTTTTGGGATTGACACCTATGATGGAAGAGGAAGCAGGACTGGACAGGGAAAGAAATCAGGATTGATGTAGACTTGCCTACTTTATCCGAAAAACAGAGAGCTTGGGAGCTGAAATAGTCCATCTGCATTGTCCCATATGAAATTGAAATTCCCAGTTCATAACTATGCTTCGGTCAGCCACGCTAGACCATTAGATAGACGCCTCCTGGTCAGTGACTGAGTTATCTTTTTTGTTCGGGCCTATTTTTGGATAGTTTCTTTTACTGTGTAGACAAGTTCACTGTATATTTTCTTCTGCATTGGCTAATCTGTGTGTAATTCTTTCCACTGATGTTTCATCTTTCTCATCTCTATGACTTCCCTTCAGTTCTTATTTCTGTGTATTTATATCCTCCCCTCATTCTGGTTCAGTTTCCCTGAACCCTTAAACATAACTGAACACAATTGAAACATATTCTTTAGCGTTCTAGTCTGCCAATTTTATCGTCTCTGTTGTTTCTGTTTTTATTGACTACATATCACCTTTGTGTCTGTATGTTGTTTATCCAATGTGTGATATTTTGACTATTACATTTTTTTGATTGTTGGATTTTGTTTTCTTCCTTTTAAAGACTTTTTAGTGTTTGGACTTTGTTTTATTTCCTTTGGAGTTTTGAAATTTGTTTTTGTAAGCAATCAAGTTACTTACAGGTCAGGTTGATATTGGGAGGCTCATTTTTAAGCTTTTGGAGGGCAGGTCTACAGTAGATCATGATTCAGAGCTCCACTGGCCTTGCCAGCAAGGACTGACCATCTTGGGTTTCTACTGCTTGCTCTTCAGAGCCTGCTGAGTGGTCCTGCACCACTGGAGTTCTGATGGCCCTGCCCTGTGGAAGGCTGGGAATTGTTCCCATTGCAGATCCCTGCACCCTCGCTTTCCAAGGCCTCACCCAGTGGCGTGTGTGTAGGCAGGTCTTTAGCTAAAGAGTCTGTGGGACCCTTATTCTGATTTCTGGAGCACTTCCCGCATGGGGATCCCCTTTCCTGTGTTTCTGCTTCGCAGGGTTGTCCTTGCACATTCTCCTGAGGTGGTTTCCCTGGACTTGGAGCCCTGTCTGCACAGTTGCAGTTGCTGTGCAGTTCCTCTCCCCTGTGCCCGGGCGTGGAAACTGCTTTGGAGTAGAATCTCGCGCGATCATGGGTTCACCACGTTCCCTTCTCTGAATAACTACACTGCGGCTGACCAACGTGTGAACACAATTTTATTTTTTTTCTTATATTTATGTATTGAAGGTAGGAGAGTAAGTCTGAGCCTGGATTCCCTCATCTCACATCCAGAAGTAGAGGGGGTGGTTGGTTACTCTCTCTTCTTTTTTTCTTCCTTTCATCTCATCAAAAAGCCACGCACTGTCTCCCTCAGAGAACTGCCTTAGGTCAGTTGCTTTCTGTTTATTCTGCACAG
Source organism: Tonatia bakeri (assembly GCA_004024845.1). Classification (NCBI taxonomy): domain Eukaryota; kingdom Metazoa; phylum Chordata; class Mammalia; order Chiroptera; family Phyllostomidae; genus Tonatia; species Tonatia bakeri. Next base: position 160,309 of record PVIA01003448.1, on the reverse strand, counting down.
AAATCTCTTCCCTCCCGGTCATTAATCTTTTCTTAACCTCGGTGATTAACTACCCTACCTCTAGCCTCTGCCTTTCTTAAAGCTTTTTATTTTAGTTAGCTCTTGTGGCACAATAAACAGATCCCAAATTCTGTGGCTTGAAAAGTGCCCTTTATAATGCTATAAGTGGGCTAGGCTCCACTGGAAAATTCTGTTCCATGAGGTACTTGCAGACACTTCAGTCACCTGGGCTGGAGTTCCCCGTCCACTGATCAGAGGGGTTGCCTTGAAGGTTTGGCAAACAGGCAGGGACAGCTGCCTCTGCCTTCCTTTCATGTCATAGCTCCCCGTAGTCTCTCCAGCTGGAGCTACTTCCCTGGGGACTCATGACTCTTAAATGGGAAAATGCAGAATCTGACAGGCCCTCTTAGGGCCTAACCCAAGAACTGGGAAGTTCACTTCTGTCACATTGAACTGGTTAAAGCCACCATAGGTGTTGAGGGCGACTATACAGCTATAGTTATTAAGTCACTGTGCAACCAAAGCAAAGATTAAAAAGATAAACAGAAGAGAGTCTGAGCAGACCTACTCCTTAAAGATAAACTCCTTATTTTAGAATAATTTCAAATATAGAGAAAATTTGCAAAGATAATACAGAAACTTTCCACATGTCCTGGCTCAACTAGTTTCTTGTCATGTTAGCACCTTACATTACCACAATACCTTGGCAAGAAGCCACCACTGGCACATTCCTGTTAACCAAGCTCCAGAATGTATGGAAGAATCCCCAGTCTCTCCACTAACGCCCATTTTCTGTTTTGGGACCCATTCGGGACCCACACTGTGTTTACAGACCCATTTCTGTATTATAGTTTGATTGTGACAAAAGTGCCACTGGAACTTAGGGCACAGGATGGCCTTTCAGAACACAACACTGAACCAACTGCCCATCGCAGAGAAACATGAACCCGACCTTCCCCCGTGATTTCTGCAAAAGTTTATTTAAAATGGCTTTAAATATGACATATTATAGTGCTTTTAATTTAAAACAGAATTATATCTTCATAACTTTGGAATAAGCAAAAATGTTTAAATGGGGCACAAAAGCCACTAGGCATTAAACAAAATATACATAAATTTGGTTTTATTAAACTTAATTCCTTCTGCTAAATAACAAATGACATTAAGAGACAGAAAGTGAAAACCTCTCTCATATATACAACAAATGACTCATATCCTGAAAATATAAAAGAATCCCAAAAAATCTTTAAGTCAATAAACATAGATCAAAATAAAAAGTAAAATGGCAAAAGACCAATAAATATATCACAAAGAGGATATGTAAATGGCCACAGACTATCAAACATCCCACACCATGGAAATACAAATTAAACTCACAAGATACCATTACACATGCACCCAAATGACTTATATCAAAAAAGAACAATACCACTGTTAGTGAGAATATGGAGTAACTAGAATGGTCAAAAATAATAGTGAGAGTGTAAAATGAAATAAAACACGAACAAACAAGACATTAAAATTACCACTAAAGAACAGAACAAACACCATTAAGAGCCACCAGAGGTATAGCTTTCCAGAAGTCCAAGAACTAAGGATATAGAGAAGCTATGTTGAGACCAGTAGGAGGGGTGGCCATATGGAGTGGTCTGTTCCCACATCTGCGTCTGGTGGATAAAAATCAGGAGGGGTATCTTGATTGCAGAGGTCCCCCCTGAGAAGTGAGGGGTCCCACCCCCATACCAGGACCCCCAGCCTAGGGTTTCAGTGCTGAGAAGGAAATCCCCATAAGTTCAGGCTGTGAAAACCAGTGGAGATTGAGGCTGAGGGAGACAGGGTGTTCTGGAGTCCCAAGTGTTCCTCTTAAAGGGCCCTCACACAGACTTATTAAGATTCACTTGCTCTGACCTCCAGCACAGGGGCACAGCTCAAAAAACCGCAGGGACACACAGGAGGAACTGAATTGTCTGGAATCAGGACAAGAGCTAGACAAACTCTTTCTCCCATACAGAAGGCTGGCAGAATTGAAAATTTAAAAAAACAAATAAACAAACAAGACAAAGAAACAAAAACTCATAGACACAGACAACAGTGTGGTGTTTACCAGAGGGAAAGGGGACGGGGGTGTTAAAGGGTAAAGGTAAGTAAAGTGCATGGTGACATAAGAAGACTTGACTTTGAGTTTTCAACACACGATGCAAAACACAAAGACGTATTATAGAATTGCACTCTTGAAACCTACTTAATGCTATTAACCAACGTCACCCCCAATAAATTTAATACATGTTTTTAAAGAGCATAAAATGACAGAACAAATTTGAAAAATTATAAGACATAATAAAGAAAAGCAAGACCCTATTCTACTGCTTACAAGAGACTCACTAAGACTTGAAGGCCATGGGTTGGCTTCACAAGAAGAGACTGAAAAGATTTTGTGCACCAGAAAGCAAGACAAAGCAAGGCTGCAGCACTGGCATTGCACAAGATGGACTTTTGGTAGAGGCCGGTGGGTGGACTCGCATGAGGAGGTTCCTCAAGCCGTACATTTAGGACTTGCACACTTAATCTTTGTGTCAAACAACTCGATTTAAGAAAAGCAGGAAGAAAAATGGAAATATGCATACTCTGCTCTGTTCCTTAAAATTCTTGACTGATTTGGCACTGACATGGAAACGAAGACCGAAGTCCTCACCGTTGGTTCTAAGGCCGACATTGGGCCTCATCTTGTCCAGCGTCATCTCGCTCACTGTGTCCAGGTTTGTCGAACTCACGTTCACCTGGGGCCACATCGGCCTTGTGGTTGCCTTCAAAGAGCCGAATGCAACTTTAGGACTGCGTAGATGTAACTACTCCCTAACAGTTGAGAGCTCGGCACTGCCGCCTGGTAGAGACAAGGTGCTGGGCCGGATAAAACAAGGTGGAGGGGAGGAATCGGACTGTGGGCCTTGTGTCTGCCACCTGTGCTCTATCCAATCCCCACTCCATCCTTTTGTTTCCTGTAATAAGTGGTATACTTTCAAATCTAGTCTTGGAAATGCTATTCCTTCTCTCTGAAAAATTCTCCGCTTCCTGTTCTTCCTTTTGTTTCCATTTTAAAAGTGTTTCATCAAATGAATTAGTAAACTAACTCCTCACTAGGCATCTGTGATGATAGTTCAGTAACAATTGTCTTTCAAGGTCACCAAATATCTCCAGTTGACATTAGAAATAAGTCCTTTAGAAATTACCAGCTAGGTGCTGGTTGGCTAACCCAGTTGTTTGGATTGTCATCCTTATGCACCAGGGTTGTGAGTTCGATTCTCAGCTTCAGGGTACATAATGGAAGCAGCTAGTGCATGCCCAGAGAAGTGGATGAGTGGGTGATATCTTTCTCTCTCTCTTTCAAATGAATACAAAATTATCAACTAATAAAAACATGTTGGATGATATAACTAGGAAACCACATTTCCTAGTGGTTTCCTATCAGTTAAATGTAACTGCAGTGGTACATTTGCTACCTAAGTATAATCCTTGGATACTAAAAATATTAGGTTAAAGATCAATAGGTAATTAGACATTTCCCAAGGTGCTCAGTTAGGTAAGCCCAGTTTACTTACTGATTTTAGAGTACAATGTACCTCACATTGGAGAAATCTCGCCAGTTCCGCATTTACCTAGAGACCAAGCTTAAAATGAATAAAGTTGAGAAAACTGTTACGTGTTACATGTGTTTGGAAATGATGCTATACAAAGTACACAGCATTATCTCTGGAGTGAATCTTACACAGCCTCTACATTCAATGTAAAATTGATAGGAAATATAGAATATAAAAAACAAGTTAAAATACACCAAAAATAAATTATTTAGACAAATCCAGAACATCAAATATTGCCCACACCCATGTCATATGTATGCACACATATGTGGGCGCACATGCAAAGCTAAGTTAGGGGCACGATGCAGTTCATGGCTTTGATGATAGTTCATTTTTTAAAAAAACTTAGCATTTTTAAGGACAACATTTGAGAAGATTAAATAAATATGCCTACTATATGGTATTAGGGAAATATTACCACCTTAGCTTTAATAATGATTTTAAAATTATGTAGACCATTTTCTTATGCATTAGAGATGCCTGCTAAAATATTTATGCATTAAAACCAATGTCTACAATTTACTTAGAAAATTTAACAAAAAAGATTAAGTATCACAAAATGTAAACAATCTTTATAGCTGACTTAAATATTCACAAGTCTCTTCATCAGAAAGATTCCTCCGCCCCTCCACCTGGAGTGACTAAGCGAGGATTCATGAAAACCTACCTGCAGATATTGTCCACAGCACTTATTCCAAATATAATTATTCCTTTTTTAGTGCTTAAGTTCAGTGTTAGGCTGTAACTCCTTGAGTAAGGCCCACGCTATCTTATCAGTGTTTGCAGATGATCAATAACTATTTGTTAAATGAAAAAAGATGGAGCACATGGATGATTCCCTACTCACCAATCATTAATTTGTACTTGTTCTCATGTTATTTTTCTGTAAAATGGACAACCTGCCCTCCTAATCTGAGTTTTATCAGCTGAAATATTCTGAATCTTCCCTCAAATGTTATCTCCTTGGAAGTTTTTTCATCTTGCCAATCAAGATAAAGTCTTCATAGTCTCATTATTATTCCATTATTATTCAAACTCACTTTCTATGCAGTCGTTTTTGTATTACAGTCTGTATGTCCATGAAAACAGGGGTTGTAACTTTTAATGTCTTTTCCCCTCAAATCCTGTTACTTTGTAGGTGTATATCAAACACCCTTTGAACTGGGCTCATATCAATAAGGGCACAGCACATCTATTATTTCATTATTATTTTTAAGTTCTAAGTATTCTTTTGTGACAAATAGTGAGGGTTTGCCTCAGTTGCTTCAAAGTTACAAGTATTTCCTAATGATAACTAACAATAAGATTAACCAGTTTCTCAGACAAATCCCATCTCTCCCTGATGATGCTCAGAACCAACTGGAGCTGGGCCCAGGGCGGGGTCAGAGAAGACAGGGGACAGGGGAGCTGGTACAGTCAGGCCTGAGGTCTGCCTGTAGCAGGTGCTGTCCAGGAGATGACAGCTGGGACTGGGAAATCTTTGAGCCACGGAATTCGGAAGCAGGTGAGATGCAAGGACAGCCTGTAGGAACTGAAGGACGACTGCAGACCCACACCTAAAATCCACAAGGTCTTTGTCGCGTCTGACCTGCTGACTGCGGGGTGCATACTGTGTGCGCAGACAGGGCCAGTGGCGCTCCCCTGCCGCCTGCGCACCTGGACACCGAGATGCGGAAAAAGGGAAGAGGGAAAAGGACAGAGCCTCTCCCTGGGGTATTCGCACAGCGGCTGATAAAGAAAAAGGAAGCTCCTCTTCGAGTCTGCCTGCCGGAGCCGGCCCTCCTGCCTTCCTGGGCACCAGGCCTGTGAGGCCACCGGCAGGGACTCGGACCCAATCACCTGCAAAGAGGACAACAAATTCCTCCAGTTAGTGCTGCATTAACAGGGGAGGCTCCACTGCGGCCTTTCTGTTCCTGAAGCACCCTCGCTCTTACCTTCAAGTGAACAGAGACTTTGATTCTATGCGTGTGGAAGCGCCTACTTAGTAGAACTCTGTGCTTTTCACTGGGTCTCACTCTTTTTTTGTTACTTGGTTTTCCCAGGAGCGTATGATTTCCCAGTCAAGCTTTCTTTTTGCCTTTCATATAACCTAAAAATCATACTTTCAACAAAACAGAGGTGGACTCCTAGCATTCGGGCAATCATTCACAGGGCACCACACTGCCTCACACCGCATTTCACGCAACACGCCAGAGGCTGTGCGTGGCACCACTGCCTCGGTAGTCTCAGATATGATGTGGTGGTTCCAGAAAATGCACCCAGTACAGAAAGTAACTGTGAGCTAAGCCTTGGTCAGAGTTTTCAGGCAGATCGCTGCTTTATAAATATTAACTCCGATTGAAATGATAATTTAACCTAAACGAAAACATGACACAATGCCAAATAATACCTTTCTTTGGATCCTCCATGTGGCCAGCTCTATGAAGTAACAAATTTTTGGAAGCCAAAAGTTTTTGTTCAGGTTAAAGTATTGGAAGTACTTACACACGACAAATCTAATTTTAATTTTAAAAGCAATGATGATAAGAACAAAATCCTCAGTGATTTTTATTCCATTAAGATGTTAAGGAAATACTATTTTCTAATCCAATTCTCTCCATTTAAATCTAATTTTTGACTCAAAGTATTAGATTGTGGTTTAACATTCTCCATGATCTTTACGCACAGATTTCAGCTCATATTTTTTGATATTTTTATTGTTTTTTCATTGAAATAGAATTGAAATATAACATTATATTAGTTTCAGTCATACAACATAATGATTTGATATTTGCTTATATTATGAAATAATCACCACAATAAGCCTGGTTAGCATCCATAGCCTCACAGAGTTACAATGTTTTTCTTGTTATAACCGTTTTAAGATTGACTCTCATAGCAACTTTCGAACATGTGGTAGGGTGTTGTCAGCAAGAGACCCCATGCTGCGCACCACATCCCCAGGACTGACTTTCCTCGTGCCTGTAAGTTTGTTCCTGTGGACCACCTTTGACATTTTTCTTCTTACTAAGTATCAGTTTCCAAATATCAAATTTACTTAGTATTTTATGGTTATAAAGCACTGTCATACATTCTTTGATTTTTATTTCAGGAAACATTTTTGAGGATGATACCTTTATTGCTATTCTCTTCCATTTTTATAGAACATAGTAATTAAAAAAAATTTCCCAAGATATGGTTAGAAAATATCAGCATTTTCATACCTTGTGATTTGAATCACACTGTGTCTAACCCTTTGTGCCAGCTGAGAGACATCAACACAGATGCCCAAAGCTGGTGTTCAGTCTCTTCAGAAGCCACACTCCAAAATTTAAAAAGATATATACATATCTCATCACTCCTGTACTCAATTCGTTTTCCTTAAACACTAAAGCAATAGAGAACAAGAAGTTAAGAGCCAAATTATTCAAACTCTGGGAAATATTTAACCAAATGGACTTGCTAAAGAAAGATCTGTTCACATCACTTAGCAGGTAAAAATTGACTTGTCTGGTATCCTAACAATTTGTTCTGAGAATGTTGTAGCTATCTCCATTTGTCAAGCTAATTCTCTCCTTGATTTGGAGTGGAGGTTGGAGTGGAAATGCGGAATGAGGAGACCAGGCCCTGAGTCAGTGAACAGCTCCCGTCCGCAGCGCACCAGGGGAGGCTGTGTGCAGGCACTAACATTGCTCCTAGATGGGGCTCTGGCCCTGAGCAGGGATGCCAAGGGCCAGCTGTAGCGTGTGGGTTCTGGACTTCATGTGGGAAAGATTTCACAGCACGGATTTAGGTGACTATGATGATTGGTTTATTAAAGGCTGGGACAGTGACGCAAGGAAGGGGCTAGCATAGAAGAAGTTACATGAAACTCCTGAGGTGGGCTGCATAAGCTCACTGGGAAGTGGGAGAACACAGGGCCTCAGGGACGGGTTTAAATCTTTGTGCCAATCTTCCTCTGTAACCCCATTTCCAAATTCTCCTACAGTCTGTTACACCTGCCAGCATTTCTGTATTATTACAAGTTTATTGGGCTGCCACTGTGAGTCTGGGCAGGGGTGGTCCCATGTCATGGAGCCAATCTTTTCCGAAATCACATGCAGGTGCTGTAACTCAGGGGACCTATTTCCCAGTTACATCTTGGGGGGAAGTTCCTTCAATCCCCCTGGCTCAGAGCAAGGCCACAGCTATTTAACATATCTAAGCGACCAGCCAAAGGCTGTAGATATGTTAAATGACCATGCCTTGGATTAGCTGCAAAACTGTTGCTGTAGGAAACAGCCCTGCATGTTCCTGCTCCATATGTCCCTTCCCCCAACTCTCACCTGTGGGGGAAGGGGGAAAGACGTCTTATATGTCTTTCTAATATTTTCTAGACACTTTGAGTTCTGGGCCCCATTCCAAATCCCTTTTCAGGGGCCCCCTTTTGGCTGCAACGTGTATCATCCTCACTTGTCCAGTCTTAGATACGGACCTCCCCTGGCTAGATCATGCTTGTCACAGATACTTCACATTCTATATGTTTTTCTGAAGGAGAATATGTTTTTGAATTTGATGCCTTTTCTACCCATTGTACAGCCATCACCCCAATCTCCATCAGTTGATAATTCCATAGGATACAAACCATGTCTATTTTGTTCCCATTGTATGTCTAATACCAAGTCATTTCCTGGAAAATTGTAGATAACTTGAAAAATACACACTAAGTGAATGAGCATGAATGAATGACTGACAAATGAACAGATGGTTAAGAAGATACACCATGTGCATTCTTTGGGTGCCCTCAGTGAGCTAGCATATCAGGGAGTACTTATTTGCTCCGGGCGCACTTAGAAAGGCAATGATCGTGCCCAGATACTATATCCTCTCCTTCTTATTCCCACACCCACCAGCACAATGATGGCTCATTGGAAACAGATTACAGATCCCCACCATATCCTCATGGATTCATTAGTAAGGCAGATTCCCCCCTCACCCCTCATTCCCAGTGCAGGCACACACATGCACACATAGTCAACTTCTGGGGAAAGAAAATTGTATTATTGTACTTAGGCTGTGATTTTCCCAGAATCCTCTAATTTCCTAATGTTATTTTCTCAAGTTAGTATACAACCAATAAGTGAGTTAGAATTTAGACTGTTCTTTACAATGTTATATTGACTCATTATTGAGCTGATTAATAGTTTCTTGAAAAGAATTATTCAAATTATTCTATAACTTTTTTCTCATAAGTTTTCTTCTTTCTTGTCACAAAAATAAGTTTAAGAATTAATTGACCACAAAGGTATGGATTTATTTCCCGGCTCCCTATTCTGTCCCATTGATCTATGTGTCTGTTTTCATGCCAGTACCATGCTGTTTTGATTACTATGGTCTTATAGTTTGATACCACTAACTTTGTTCTTCTTTCTCAAGATTGCTGGTGCTAGTAAGAGCCTTTTGTGGTTCCATATAAATTTTTGAAATATTTGCTCTAGTTCTGTGAAATATGCCATTGGTATCGTGACAGGAATTGCATTTAATCTACAGATTGCTTGGGGTAGTATGGACATTTTAATGATGTTAATTCTTCCCATCCACAAACACACTATGTCCCTCCACTTATTTGTATCTTCTCTAATTTATTTCTTTAGCTTCTTAGAAAATTTTTCAACTAGAGGTCTTTTCCATCCTTGATTAGAATAATTCCTAGGTACTTTATTCTGTGTTGAATGGCTATCATCAATAAATCAACAAACAACAAATGCTGGTGAGTGTGGAGAAAATGGAACCCTTTTGCACTGTTGGTGGAAAGCAGTATGGAGATACCTCAAAAAATTGAAAGTGGAATTGCCTTATGACCCAGCAATGCCACTTCTGGGAATTTATTTGAAGAAACACAAAGCACTCATTTGAAAGAACATAAGCACCCCTACAGTGTTATTTACAATCACCAACATACAGAATCAGCCCCCGTGTCCATCAGTAGATGAGTGGGTAAAACAACTCTGGGACATTTACACAATGGAATAGTACTTGGTCATAAAAAGGAAGAAAATTTTACCCTTTGGGACAGCATGGATGGATCTGGAGAACATTATGCTAAGTGAAATAAGCCAGACAGAGAAAGACAAATACCGTATGATCTCACTCATTTGTGGAATCTAATGAACCCACTGAACTAACAAGCAAAATAGAGATGGACTCATAGATGGAGAGCAGGCTGACAGCTCTGGGGGTCAGTTAGGGTGTGGATGTTTCAACCAAAAAGGAAAAGGACTCATGGACACAGTGTGGTGATTCTTGTGGGGAGAGGCTATAAAAGGGATAAATAGTAATTGAAAAATACAAGTAAAAGTCACATCAAATAAGTTTAATAATTAAACTAAAATATCTTAAAAATAATAGATTTGAAATGTAGCTCTCTTAAAATCCTCTATTTCCAAATTTAGTTTTCTAAATTACTTAGTAATTTAGTCTTCTAAATATTTTATTTTTTAACATTTTAGTGTTTTTTATATAAATTTAATAGCCTAGGATTCCCTAATGTTAACATTTAATTTTTTTTTTTTTTACAGAGAGAGAGAGAAACATCAATTTGTTGTTCCATTCATCTCTGCATTCATTGGTTGATTCTTGCATGTGCTCTGACCCTGGATGGAACTTGCAACCCTGGCGAATCTGGACGGCACTCCAACCAACTGAGCTACCCGGCCAGAGCCCTATTCCCAAAACTATAATGGTCTAATGCCCCGCATTTCTTCCACTGTAAGATTCTAAATGTTTTCTAAAAAAATGCCTCACTGCCATGCAATCTTCAAGTGGCATTACAGTTCCAGAGTCACTTATTTCACATACTACCTTTCCCAAGGGAAACAGCAAGCAGGGAACAGAGAATCACAGGGAAAAGTACCCATGCAACAGCCTGAGTGATGGCGCAGTGTTGAATGTATAAATATTCTAAATATTTGGCCTAATTAAATTAATTTTAATTTACAGATGATTGGCAGCTGATGAACTTCTTCATATGCTTCATTAAATTATATTATTGAACAAGGATATTCAGAAAGTATGTTAATAAAGCCCTGGCTGGTGTGGATCAGTGGATGTAGTGCTGGCCTGCTAACCAACGGTTTGATTCCCAGTCAGGGAATGCCTGGTTTGAGGGCCAGGTCTCCAGTGGGGGGCATGTGAGAGGAAAGCACACATTGATGTTTCTCTCCCTCTCTTTCTCCCTCCCTTCCCCTCTGTCTAAAAACAAATAAATAAAATCTTAAAAAAAAAGAAAGTATATTAATAAAATTACCAATATTATCTATTAAGTCACCTGTATTTTTATATCGTAATTGCTACAAATACAATAAAGTGTAATATAATAGAATGTTATGTTTAGAAAAAAGTCTGAACATTTAAGAGTAAAATATGTTTTTAGATAAAAATAAGTCTTTCACTGAAATAGTTGCTTAAGAAAGGAAAAGATTTTCATGATAGTGAAAGCATTTTGGATGATTTTTTAAATACCGACAGACAGTTCTTTGAGGGGGTCTCAGGAAGATTCTGGAAGCAGGTGGGTCTTCCTTCAGAGGCATCTCATCTTCCACACTCTGTCCTCACACCGAAGAGTTGCTGTTGGAATGTGTTGGTAGCAGAAGGAGTGATAACTGTCTGACTTTTTCTTTGGGTATGAAAATCTTCCTCTTTTTTTTGTATAAAAATAATTTTAATATTTTTGCTTTTGTCTTTACCTAAAGTCTAATACCTAGCAGTTTCATTAGATGAACTATATATAGGATTGATGTTATCTGAATGGATGTTGAAATCCTTCTAAATTACAGTGTTTATTTTTCATTATCCTCCAATTACTTAAAAATAATGTGAACACCCACAGTAATATTATTGCTTTCTGTATTTGGATTCTTCTGGCATTCCTTCTACAGTATCATTTTAGAACTATGTAAAGAATGTGAAGTACATTACAATGGCATTTATGTAAATATACATTATTTCCAGAGTGGGTCAGCTAACCTAGGGCTCAGCATTGAAACGTGTTCATCAGCATGAAAGCTGCTTTAACAGCTTTGCCTAATCACGAGGGACCTTCCACAAAGACCAGCTCCAGCAGGTGCAAGTCAGTGAAGGGCGGTTTCAGTGCCCCAGCAACTGGCTTTGGAGCTCACTTCTCCCCCAGGAACCCAGCTCCTGTCTGTTGTTTGTTACAAAACACAATCTCTACCCAACTGGCATTCGTATTTGCCCTACCACATAACTAAACGACAGCTCCCAGCGTTTCACGTCAAGGCCTAACTCCATTTTCTTTATGTATTTATTTTATTTTATTTTTTAAAAATGTTTTTATTTATTTATTTTTAGACAGAGGGAAAGGGAGGGAGAAAAAGAGGGAGTGAAACATAAATGTTTGGTTGCCTCTTACATGCCCCACACCAGGGAACCTGGCCTGCAACTGAGGTATGTGCTCTGACTGGGGATTGAACCTGCAGCCCTTTGGTTCACAGGCCAACACTCAATCCACTGAGCCACACCAGCTGGGGCCTAATTCCATTTTATTAGTGTTAGCAATGATACTAACAAATTTTTATTCACTGCTTCCTAGCTGCTAGGTCATCTGAGTACTTTTCAAGTAATAAAGAGAAATATCAGAACCTTCTATTCTTTCTTTCTGTTTTGCCCCAGATAAAAATTCATAGGTTGCAAAACAGTAAAATATTTTCAACAATGTAAAGACATACATGTCACTTACGAGCCATCAGGATACAGAGAAGATGAAGAGTATGATAGAGTCTCTACAAAGGGCTGAGGATCAAGTTCCATTTTTTCTAATTTAAAATAACATGCTGAAGAGAAAAAATGCTAACTGGTTTTACATTGACACACATGAAAAGAGACAAGGAAACAAAGCAAGAGTGAAACAAAGGAAGGGCAAGAAATCAACCAACGGGAAGCAGAATTCATCTCGGAAAACGTGGATATATCGCTCCTCCCCCTACTCTCTTGTCAAACCTTACAAAATTATCAGAGGTAAAAATCAAAGCTGTGACACAATCCTAGAGGTAGAGTTCTTTGTAAGATACAAACTCATCCCCCACCTCACCCCCCACTCGCCCCCCCCACCCCAGGCCCAGGGAGGTTAGTAGACCAGGTCACAGCTCACTGACAGCAGACAGGACTGAACTCATTTGTCCCAAATATCATGGCACATGGCCTTTGCTTTAACACTGAGATTTTTTCAGGCATTTTATAACAAACTGATCATAATTTAGAGTATAATAATCTGGCTTCTGACTCTATTTCACATTAAATATATGACCAAGAGGATGATATTTAAATTGGAAAGCATAAAACCTCTTATCAATAAAATGTTGTTAAAGATGCTGGCTTCAGAAGATTGTTTTGCTGATTAAGTAGTATGCAAATAGATTTTATGGGGCTTTGCAATAAAAGCAATAGTTGACATTTACGGAGGATTTACTGTGTGCAAGACCCTGTCGTAATGTGTCTATGTGTAATAAATTGTTTAATTCTAACGTCGGGGGGAGCATAGGCACTGCTGTGTCACAGACATACAACTCGAAGGTGCGTTAGCGAGAAGTGAGAATCCCTCTGGGTGGTCTGGCCCAGAGCCTAAACATATACTAATGCATGTAAATGTAGGTAAAATACTGCACACAACAGCCTTTTATTCACAAAGAGCAGCCACTTACCCCCTCCAAGCTCAGTCCCCAGAATAGTACCAGTGACTTTAAGGTCTGCGCTGTGCTTTCTCTTCTTATTCAGCCTCCACCCTTCTGCCCAGAATTAGCTATGAACCTAAATTTGGTCTGTTTGTTTGCTTAATGATGGCTCCCCTCTTGTGGGGGAAAAGAAGCACCAGGATGCACACATTGTCTTCACTTGAAATTCATCTTTTTACCTTTTTCTTTCTTATTTATTTATTTAGTGAAGAAACAGTTTTTTTAAAAATTATTGAATTTATTGAGGTGACACTGGTTAATACAATTATATGTGATTTTGAAGAACAAAACATTTCAATTTTAAGATAGACACATCACCCAAGCATTTTCTTTATGATCAATGCTGTTTGGGTAACCTATAAATATAAACTACTGTTATTGTTGACATTATGACACCTCCTTACTGGTCCCTGCAGAGCCACTTTAATCTATTATCAAGTATTGAAATCTGTTACCATCTCATGCCATGTCGTAGCAAAGTTCAGGACTGTCACCCACAACACAAGCTACGACCTGAGTAATAACTGGTCTCTACCACCCTCATCCTCCTCCACCTCTCCCACATTTCAGCGAACTTCCGTGAATTCCAAGTTCATCTTTTCCTAGCTTTAACTTAATATATGCTTTGCTTTTATATGTATTCCTAAAAATCATTTTTGTGTATTTACACATATATTCACACATTAATTTTAGTTTTACCCAGTTTTCAGCTAAATATATGAGGTATTTGCCATATATTGTGTTTTGAAACTTGCTTTCCACTTAATGCTGTGCTGCAAAGACTCAGTATCATGTCCTGTTCATGCTCACTCTGGGCTGTGTGGCCGCCCCTGTGTGACAGCAGTGGTTCTTACCCAACGGGCACCTGGATCTTGGTAGGTATTCACGGTTGTCACATGTGCTACAGTCAACTTTCTGCTAGGGGCAGGAAGACCCCCAGAGTAATAACTGGCTTGTAAGGCAAATGAATGTTTCATTTTCATTGGCTATTTAGGCATAAAATTATAACTCTTTATGGTCATGTTTGCATTTTCCCAATTGACATAACATTGAACAACTCTCCCCAGGTTTGCTGGGAACATGTGTCTCTGTTTCACTACAATCCGTAAACCATTTTTATAATATGATGTTTACGCTTCACTTGTTGATTTATAGGTTTTTCTGCACGTTCTTGATACCAATCACATATCAGTTTTGTGTACCAAGAATATCATCTCTCAGTCCAACATGTTTTCTCATTTTAAGGTGTCTTTTGAAGAAACACACATTTAATTTTAATGAGTTACATGTGCCATTTATTCCTAAGGAATGTTCATTGTGTCTTAACATATTTAACTTTAACTTATTTTAATAGATTGTCATGTTTATTTTCTCCTAACAATTAAAAAATTTTCCTTTGAACAGTTAAGTAGTTACTATATTTAGAGTTGAGTTTTTAATATGGCGGGTAATACATCCACAATTCAACCTTCCCTATATTGATTAGTTTTCAAATTCCATTTCCTGAACAGCGCCTCCTTCCCTCACTAACCCGACGTGACATCGGTAGGATTTATCAGTTTTCCAAGTGTGTGAATCTGGGTCTGTGTCATCTGTTTAATCCCATTTGCCAATTGGCTTACCTCTGCAAGAACACCATACTCTCTCCTTCATGTCAGTTTCAGAATAAATCCATATATATCTGAGAGGGCAAATTCCTCAGCTGATCTGCATTTTCAAAAGTAACCTAGCTAGTCTTCCTCCATTTGACCTGTTTATTTATTTATTTAAGAGTCATACTATCACATTTTAAGAAAATGTGTGTGGACCTTGGCTGGGCAGTTCAGCTGGTCTGAGTGTCGTCCCCATGCACTGAGGTTGTGGGTTTGATTCCAGGTCAGGGCACATACAAGAGTCAGCCAATGCATGCATGAACAAGGGGAACAATCAATCAATCTCTCTCTCTTTTCCTCTCTCTGTCTTTAAAATCAATAAATAAAAACTAAAAAAGAGAAAATGTTTGTTGAGGTCTGACCCATGTGCCTCAGTTGGTTGGGCATCTTCCCTCAAAGGGAAAGGTGGCCAGTTCTATTCCCAGTCAGGACACATGTCAAGGTTACAGGTTTGGTCCCCTGAGTATGGTCCCCAGTTGGGGCAAGTATGAGAGCAGGGTGAGGGGAAGAAAGAGAGGGAGAGAAAGTCAATGTGAGAGAGAAACACTCATCAGTTGCCTTTCCTTCACATCTCAGTCAGGGTGGAACCCATAACCCAGGCACATGCCTTGACTGGATTCGAACTGGACACCCCTGGCTCTGCAGGACAATGCCCAACCCACTGAGCCTCACTGGTCAGAGCACCTGTCAATCCTTTTGGATTTTCTAAGGTAATAATTCTACCATGTTCTTTATTTCTATCCTATTCTCTAGTTTAGTTATATTTGGTTTTTGTGGGTTTTTTTAATTAATTTTTGTCTGAATACCCTGGCCAGGACCTTCAGTACATCAATGGGCAGAAGTAATAAGAGTGATCATCTTTTTTCACTTGCTTTTGGAGACATTGCTTCTAAAATGTCTCCACTTAGGATGACATACTTTTGTTCTATAATTATATATATGTATACACACACACACACACACATATGGCTAATTAAGTCCCCTTCTCTTGCTTATTTTTATTCATAAGATTTTTTCTCATCTTGAGGAGTGCTTCATTTTGAAAACAACCTCTCCTAATATTTTTCTTTTTTAATCTGTTAAAAGTATATGTGTATCTAAATATTAAAACATCTTTGTATACTTAAGATACATCCATCTCTACCTTAGCATATTTACTTTATAAATATCTATATTCAATTGGCAAATGTTTTATTGTCATTTTCATTTTAGTGCAATATGCGTAACAAAACTGACCACTTTGACCATATTTTAAGTACATGGCTCAGTGGCATTAAGTACTTTCACATTGTTGCGTGGCTATCACCACCATTGGATCCAAAATGCTTCATTCCCCAGCCAAAACTCTGTCCCCTTAAACCCTCACCCCATTGCCTTCCCTCCAGACCCTGGTGCCCACCATTCACTTTCTGTCTCTATGAACTTGACCGCTCTACCCATCTCATGTAAGTGGGATGATACAACGTTTGTCCTTTTGTGACTCATTTATTTCACACGGTATAATGTCTTCAAAGTTTACCCACGATGTAGCATGTGTCAAAATCTCCTTCCTTTTTAAGGCTAAATAATATTTTGTTATGTATATACAGTTGTGTTCATCACTCATCCATGAATGGACAGTCGGGTAGCTTCCATCGTTTGACTGCTGCGAACAGTGCTGCGAAGGACATGGGTGTGCGGGTGTCTGTTCGAGCCCTTCTTCCGACTGCTCGCGGGGACGTCCAGGGCAGAATCGCTGGGTCACATGGTAATCCTATGTTCACTTTTCTGAAGAATTGTTATACTGCTTTACACACTAGCTTCCCTAATTTTGTTTATTTTGCATTGGCATTAATGATTCATAAATATTCACAAGATTTTCTTTTTTATAATGTGGTTTTGCTTTGGTAAGAGAGTAATGCTGGTTTCAAATGAATCGGTATTTCTTCTTTTTCAGTTTTCTGAGAGAGTTCATGAACAAATGTGAATTTTTCAGTTATTAAATATTGCATATAGATTTATTAGATGAAGCTTGTTTTATATGTTACATCAATCACCTGCATACACACTTCCTCTACTTGATCCAATAATAATTGAGAATACTGAATTAAAATCTGCTACTACAATTGTAATTTTTCCTTTTTCCTTCATAATCTCAATATTTGCCTCCCAAGTTTAGAAGTCATGTATTGACTGTATAATGGTGAAGAACTGAAAGAGATTTTTGATGAACTAAGCCTTCTATTAGTATATGGCAATTCATCATTTACAATGTTTATGCAGTCTATGAACCTTTCTTTACATTAAATGTTATTTACCTCTCTGTGTGCTGAATTCAGCATCCTTTACCCAGCTATATTTTCCAATTTGTGAATTCCTTCTTGAGTTACACTTATTCTGATTTTTAAACATCAGTTGAATTTTTAATTTAATTTATATATTTTTTACTTTTGTTTAGATTAGTACTTTTACAAATCCATTTAAATCAGTCTCATTGTTTTCTGATAATGTTTTTATTTTCTGATGTTTTCAATTCTGATCATTATATCTTTCAATATATATCATTATATATTTCAAATATATTTAAATATTTCAATCAATTTTTCAAAGATGATTTTCCTGGTTTCTTTTCTGTTGGTTCATTTGTATTATGTTTGTTTGATGGTATTTTAGTAATTTTTGAGTTGGCTTATTTTTCTTAGACTTTAATTTGGGGACAACTTGGGACATCTCTGAGACCTGCGCTGAAGGTGAGTCCCTCACAGGGACATGTGTGGGGCTCTGCCAGCTGCCTGGTCCTGTCAGAGATGCAGGATACGTGCAGGGCAGACACCAAATTCAGAGTTTACTTCCCAACAGCTGGTGTGAATCATCTCGGCTAAACCACACCAGTTCTTTTCTCTAAAACTTCTCTTCCATTTTTGGACCTGTATCATTTTTCCTTACCCGTGCAGAATGTGCTCTTAAATTACCTTTATTCAAAGTTTGCACATAATCTTCTAACTCAAGTTAGTTGTTCCAACTGCTGGGCTTCAAGATGATAATTTGTCCATATTTATTAAAGCATTTATTTCCTATTAGGCTATGAACAACTTTTAAATTGGAAAATATTTTTATTGAGATTGATTGTACATGTTCTGTGACGTTACTACAGGCACGACAAAATGCCGTCCCCTTTCTTACGCCCTTGGTTTTTTTGTATTATGTCCTTACAAAATATTTTTAAGTGCACAGATTATGTATGCACAGTTTAATTGATTGGTTGATTGGTTTAATTAAGTGGAACCATACATTTGGTCACTTTTTAGATCAAGAATCAGAACAGAATGTTCCAGTGGCAACCCCTGAGCCTTCTGCATTCACTGCAGTGCCCACCTTGAAAACGTGGCCACTGTTTTGAAACTTCACATGCCTTCTCCCATGCAGTGTTCCACATGTAAGTTTCTGGCTGCTTTTGATCAATATTATGACTGCAAGATTCATCCATGTTGATTCATTTGTCAATACATCACTTATTCTTATTACCATACAGCATTCCTTCTATTTTAGATCTATATCTTATTTATCTATTCTGAGTTGATGAAATTTTAGGTCATTTCTATTTGAGGACTTTTATGGATTGTGTTTCCCCAAAATTTATATATTGAAGTCCCAATCCCCAGGACCTCGGAAAGTGGCCTTATTCGGAGATAAGATCTTTATAAATGTAATCAACCTAAACTGAAATCATTAGGCCCTCATCCAATATGATGGATGTCCTTATAAAAAAGGGAAATTGGAGACAGATATCCATATAAGGAGAATGCCATTTGAAAATGCAGCAAACCCCCAGAAGCTTAGGGACGGGCCTGGAAAAGATTGTCCCTCTCGGCCCCACCGGGGCACCAACCCTGCAGACATCACAGTTTTGAAGTTCCAGCCCCCAGAACTGCACAAGATGATAAACTTTTGTTTCAGCCACTGAGTGTGTGGAGCTTGGTTATGGCAGAGTAGCAAGCTAATGCAAGGACTGTACAAATACAGCTGCTATAATTATTCCTAGTCATCAGTCTTATTCATCTGTTGCGAAGATTACAGAGGAATTTGACATGAAGGAGCCAGCAGGTTCTCAAAAACTTATCTGGTCAGAACTGGAACACACAGCTAGCAAAGTTTATCCGTGCTGCTTTTGGGGAAAGACTCACTGGGAGAGCTGATCAGTATAGATTATTGAATTAATGGATCAATACTAACAGCATAACAGTGTAATGCCAGACTTGAAAAGAGATTCAGCAGGATTCCAAGGTCATACAAGGACATGTTTACTGAGAGACCTTCAGTTACCAGCCTGTCTGACAGGGACAGGTCGCCCTATAACCAGAGACATGATGCCCTGAACAAGGTCTCCAGGAAAGCGTCCCAGAGCAGCAGCCCCCAGCCCCCACCCACCCATGTCCTGTAGAGAGGTTTTCTATGCTGGCACCACTTTCCAGCACATTTTGCCTAAATTACTAAACTTCTAGATTCTGTTCACTCATATCTTCCCCAGAGCTCTTCTCAGGAATAACGGTATAATTACAGCTGTGAATCATTTGCGCCCAGAATGAAGCAGTGTAGGCGTCTGAGATTGATCATATCCTTGCATCTTCCATTTTATTGTGGCTTGGAATTTCATATTCAAGTGGTCCTATCCTGGACCATAAAAGAAAAATTTTAGTTGTCAGTGTTCCCAATTGTCACATGATGAATAATCACATTTTAAAAATAAATCACTAATGATACCTTAAAATAAAGTCCTTGAGAAATTATACTGAATTCAAGATTTAATATTCAATAATATTCCCTAGGTATCTAGCTGTGTGAAAAGGTGTTACATGTTTTGATGGACAAAAAAAAAAATGTTCACCCAGAAAGAATCTATCACAAAGGGAGCATGCTTTTGGGAACAAGGCTTCAGCCTCAACTAACTTTCCTTCCGAATGCTACAGAATACATATTTTTTATTTTATTGTTTATAATTATTTTCTAATCCCCTTTTCTTCAGTCCACGCTTTAGTGAAAATGGGCCAAAGCTTAATTTTAAAAAGCTGTGTTCCATATACCTGAGAGACATGCAAACCATGACTACGGCCCCCAAAAGGGCAAGATGCTGCCTTCACCATGCCATTGACTTTGAATGTGATAACACTGAAATGGCAATACTGCACCTTCTTGTCCATGTGTGGGCAGCTGTCACTATTAAACTGCGAAATCCCAAAAAGCTAATTAAATCAGCAATAGCTTTCTCTAGTCGTGTAGCCTCTGAGTGACAGTTTAATAAGGAGCATTTTCCTGACCCTAGGAGTCCGAGCTAAACTCAATCCTAAAACGTTTCACGTAGCACTTTCCAGAAAGTTTTTCAGAAAGCTATTTTCACAAATGCTTCCATGATTCCTCACTTATGTAAGGAAACACATTTTACAAATTTCTGCTCTTGGTGTTAAAAAATGACACTTTCAGAAACAAGTTTCTTTTAATTTTATTTATGAGAATGATGATAATGTAAAAAAAAGATAACATTTTAAGAATTGTGGGAAAAAAATGATTTCTTTAACCATGAAATTTAAGTCAAGGAATTTAAATGACTCTAACAATCCACTATTAGTGTTAATATTCCCATTGTGCAAGATCCTCTGTGCTTTGTTTACTGTGTTTTTTCTAATTTTGTATCTTCCCATACCATTCCAAAACTTAGCAACAGATATTTTCAGCTCTTATCATGTGAAGCTCTCAATTCTGGGGCACAGACTCAGAAAGGGTGAGGATCCACAATAAATCTCTCATAATTCTGCATCAGTATTATCAAAAGTTAGAGTTATTGGAATCATTTTTACCTTTCTATTTTGCCATTTAGGGTGAATAGATTTCACATATTTCTCCAAGACAATCTCCACTTTCAGAGGTTTTTTGGTCTAATTGTAAATGATTTTGTTGTGTTTTGAAGATGGTATTAGCTTAGGCAAGAGTAAGGAATCAGACTGAAAAGTGTCCAGTGTTTCAGTGAATAACAGTTTGCCAGTCTAATGTTTGAAGGCTTTGTTAGACATATCAGATTACATAATGGCATTTGTGTGACACACGTTTCCTGGAAATTGTATTTAGAATTCAGTTATTAATAGCCATGAAAAGAACTGGAGTCGATTCCTCTAGCCATGATTTACGGAATACCTACTTTGTTCAGAAATCTGTGCTAGGTCCTCTATTTCAAACTTAACTACTTCAGAGAGAATTAAATTCTAAGAAGAAAAAGCACACATAGAGCTCTGTGTTAATAACTAGAAGTGTAGATGTCTGTGGCAACTTGGTTAACGTGACATTCTAGAGAGAGGAAATCGAAGGCTGGCCTGGTACCCACAGAGGCCTTTGTGTCTGCCCTTGAACGAGGACATCCCGCAGTGTGTGGCAATGAGGGCTTGAGAGAGCAAAGCAAACTGTTCTGTGACTGTGAAAATCATCCAAGCCACAGAAAGGACTAACGGTCCCTCTACCCTGGGCAACAATCACACTTAGCCTTGACCTAACCATCCCATCTTCCATGCGATTTACTGGTACCCAGTCATAGAATGTACCCACAATTCCAGAGAGTACCCAATCGAAAACAAGCCTCTGCTTTTATAAAACTCTCGCCTAAACCTGCTGCATACACCCAAGGCCTGAAAGTCATTTCACCCCCATTTCACCCCCATTTCACCCCCGTGTGTCTTCTTCCTCCCCGAAGCATGCGATTAACACAACCTGTTCAACCACCAGGGATTCTTCTGGTGGTCCTTCACTAAGAATTACTGACAATATAATAAAAATGAGTTAGTTCTGCATTTCTTCAAATATAAGACCCTATAAATTATAAGACACATTCTAATTTCATAAACATTGACGTGTGAAAAGTATGTATCTTAGAATTGATACAATACTGCATTTTTAATTATATATTTACTTTTTGGACTTAGATATGTTATCATAAACATTAAATTAAAAATTGAGGACAATATTTTATTTTTAAGGCAAGGCACTTTCTTACAAAGGTTCCTGACATGCAGTCTACAGAAAACAAATCTATGTATCATGTGAAGAACTTGGTAATTTCTTCAGATTTAAGAGTAAGTGGATATACACATGGATTTTTAAAAAATTGCTAAAAAATTGCTAAGTTACAGCCCACATCTGACCTACTTCTTAATTTTATAAATAGTTTTAGTGAAATATAGCCACAGCTATTCATTTACATATTTTCAATGACAAAGTTGATAAAATGCAGCAGATATTAAGTTAAGGTTAAATTACATAGTATGTGACTCTTTAGAGAAAATGTTTGCTGACCACCCATCTTGTAAATAGGCAGAACGAAATTTAATTACCTAAAATTAGGACTGAACACATTCCATGTTACAAATGCTTGGAAAATATATGAATATTTGCATGTAAAGTATATATATAATAAATAAAATACTGCAGTTCAACCTTCTCACCTATGAAATCAGCAGTATAGTAATATCAACTACTTTATATACTTATTATGAGAATTAATGCTTAGAACACTACTAGTATCAAAGAGCTGCTACTATAAATGTTTTCTATCTTTGTAGTTGCTTATTATCACTAACAAAACCAGTAGTGCCCCAGACCTATGAACACTAAAGCTCATAACGGCAAAGTTGATTTGTATTTTATCATTGGCCAAAAATTATGACCCCAAACAAAACAAAAATGGGCAAGGACACAGAGAGAGAGAAGACCAGTTGAAAAACAATGACAATTATTTGAATTCAAATTAGGAAACAATTAATGAAACTGATTAGAAGCAACAAACAACATATACCAGAGCTTTCTTGGGGGGTTCCACCACTGGATTATAAACAGATGTGAATACCATAGAGGTTAGAAATACCCACACCCTGAGCAAGTAGGAGAAACCAGCTTACACCCATTTTCTACAAGGATCAGTGTGGTTACTATTCTTTCCAAAGACTGGAGTTTAATTTCTATGTCTTCCATTCCTACTTCATAGTGTTTCTTAGAGAAGAAAACCATCAAGTTGAGGTAAACAATTTAAGCAAATTAACAATATATATTAAAATATAATTAAGGCAAATTCAAGGTAACATTCTGTGAAAATTTATTAAGTAAAACAAAACTCTCTTTAAAGCAAAGAGGAAACTGCCAACAAAATGAAAAGGCAACTTACTGAGCGGGAGAAAATATTTGCAAACCACGTATCTCACAAGGGCTAATCTCCAAAATATATAAAGAACTCATGTAACTCAATGGCAAAAATAAAATAAAAAATCAGACGATCCAATTAAAATGGACAGAAAATCTGGATAAACATTTTTCAAAGACAACCTACAGATGGCAAATAGACTTCTGAAAATATGCTGAATGTCACTGACCATCAGAGAGATGCAAATCCATACCACAGTGACATATCACCTCACACCTGTCAGAATGTCCACCATCAGTACATCAGCAAACAACAAGGGCTGGCGAGGATGTGGAGAAAAGGGAGCATTTGTGCACCATTGGTGGGGATGTAAATTGGTGCAGCCACTGTGGAAAACACTAGGAAAGTGTCTCAAAAATTAAAAACAGAACTATCATATGACTGAATAATGTCACTCTTGGGTAATTTTCTGAGGAAAATGAAAGCCACTCAAAAGGACAAATGCATCCCAATATTCACTGAAGCATCATTTATAATAGCCAAGATATGGCAACTACCTAAGTGTCCACCAATGAAAGAATGGAAAAACAAAGTGTGATACTCTCACACTCACACACACACCGGAATATTATTCAACCGTAACAAAGAATGAAATCTTGCCATTTGTTAAGTGAAATTGGTCAGACAGAAAAAAACAAATACAACATGATCTCTCTTATTGTAGAACCTAAAAACAATACTGTCCCTGTTAAGCATTTCTTAAGTAGGAGCAAATGCAACATTTCTTGAGCATTTAACTACATGCTACACATTTTGCAAAACACTTTAAGCAGTATCTTTCTAATCTTCCATAAATTTATAAAAAAACTAAATTATCTCGGACTTGCAGATGAAAAAACAAAGGCAAAGAGAGGTATCTTTCCAAAGTGTTTTTAAATTTATAAGTACTTTAAAGATTATTTATTGAGATTATATCCTATATCAACTGAATGCAATATAAGATTTATTTAATTGCTCTCTATTATGAGTTGAATTACATTAAACAGAAGTGCATATGTTGATGTCCTATCAACCCAGTAGATTGTGCGAGGAATTTATGTGGAAATACATCACTACTTATGTAATTGTTTAAATTAAGGTTGGGTTTTACAATCCCATTGACTGACGTCCTTATAAAGAGGGGAAACTCGGATGCAGAGTAGGCCGTGCCCAGGGGGCAGGCTCTGAGAAGCCTGGAGGGACAGGGTCACAAGCCAGGGGTGACCAGAGACTGGGAGAGAGGTCTGGAGCAGACCCTTCCCTGCTTTCCGGAGCCTCCAGAAGGGGAACGCTGGTCTCCTGAGAACACAGGACCACAGGTTTCCGCTGCTCCCCCGTGTCCGATGCATTGTTCAGAGGCCCTGGGAAACTCGGCCTGTGAGGACTGTCTGTCTGCGGGGCTCTAGAAATAATGCCGTGAGTTAGTCAGCCCCTACTCGTCTGCACAGTCACAGCTAACCACACCCAGGTCACCGCTATGCAGCTGGTCAGTTCGGACATTGTATTTTTTCTGGAGTAGAGACTTCACAATACCATGGTAAGAAATTTAAACTTAAAAAGAAACTAAAAGGTGATATGTGTGTGTGTGTGACATGTTTTATGTTTTATTACTGCAATAGTGGTACCTAATGCTTAATGCTTATTTAATGTCAGGACTGATCTTCTTGGGTATTCTAATGGCCTTCTACAGGCCATTTCTATCCTATACACATAAACTGGATATATCAAAAAAAGCAAGAGTTCTGCTGGAAACGGGGCCTGAGTCCCGTTCTGAGTCAGGAGTGCACGTGGTCCACCAGTGCAGGATGGGATTGTCCAGGGAACGGAACCCCTCGGGACTGGCCGCTGGGACCACTGTCCTCCGCAGCGATCTGTGGTTCGCACTGTCACTGCTTCCCTTCAAATCTAATGTGTGAGGACGCACATCCCCCCATGTGAGGGGTTATGATTCCTGAAGAAAATTGTTGTAACACTTTCTCCAGCAGGCAGAGCCCGTGGCAGAAACAATGAACGGCATTTAGCCCCAGCTGCACCCATCCGCACTTTGTGCTTCATAGATTCAAAGTAGCAATACACACCTTTAAATACAAGAGCATAGACGGTGATGAGAGATTTAAAAACAATAAAGAGAAATTACCCCCAAAAGAAGGAAGGCGTTGCCTTCACCCAGCCCTGAACCTGTGACCTATTGCCCCAACTAACTCATTAACCACACTTTCTACTACCACTGGGAAGAAGCTGCTGTAAATTTTAACTCCTCTCTAACCTTTTTGAAAGTTTGGATTATCTGTAGAGTTTTTTTTTTTTTTTAACTAGAGATTTAATGTAACTTTGGTCAAAACTTTATTATAAAATATCACTACTTCACTAACTACTCATACCTATGTATGAAGAATTGTTGAAATCATCTCACGTTCTACGTGCTTGCTATTTATTGTTAAATCCACTGTAATAAAATTAAACTTGACTGACATACGTACGTAGTATGAAAAAAATAACACTACCAGATTTGGTCACATTACAAGTTAATCAAACTTGTGTATTAAAACATACAAGGCGCTTTTTCTATTGTGAAAGCTTCTCATGTAGTTTTATTACCAAATATAATAAGCAACAAAATAAGGTCCTATTAACAGAGAGATTTTCATAGAAATTCATGGGAGTGCTGACCAGCCCCGTTAGAATCAATGAAAACATTTTAAAAGGCAATATCTTGATACATCACAGACTTCTCCTTCAATATTTCTGGGTATTTACTAGACATCTGTTGTTGGAGGGATATATTATGTGATATTGCGAATTAATACATTTTCTGTTTCTGAAGTCAAGTATTTTTCCAGATTCATGAAGAGAGTCTTGAAATAAATGGTCACCTTTCTCTAGTCCTTTAACAGGCATGCCCACGAAGCCCGTGGTCAGAGGTTTGGAGCCGAGAAGTCGGGTGAGCCACGAGAAATGGTGTGATGTGCCTGAGTGGGGAGAGAGGATGCATGCGCAGGTTTCTAAGGGCAGTGAATCCACAACAGGTTCAAAGCATAATGCTTCCTCTATCCCCTGCATAGATGCGGAGATTGGACTCAAATATTTGACCCAGGGAAACTGCTGCCAGTTCTCTTTATCACTGAGTGATACCAGCTCCACATTTACAGTCACAACACCTGGAGCCTCGTAACTTTCCATAACTATTCTCATTGCCTGGCCTGACCTCGCAGTGGTCGGATGACTAAGTGCTGAGAAAGCTACACATTCAGCGGAGAATGCTGCCGAGACTTGAATTCTCTCCACTGCGTTGAACTGAACTTTTGGTGAGAAGGCCTAACAAATGGCAAGTAATACAGGCCTTGTTACTTGTATTTCTAAATGGATTTCAGTATGGAGAAGGCCATAAAAGTTCTTAAAAACAGTTCTGTGGAGTAGAATACGTTCAGTAAAGTTTTCCACTTACGTACAGTGAAACTGTTGGGAAAGAGACAATGGTACCCAGGTGCAGTCATTGTACTAAGTGCGTCACCAAACTAAGACTTAACACCTACCCTAACTGCAGCTTCATGCTGTCCCTGGAGTGCCACCTTTAACCAGTCAGACTGGAATTACCTGGTCAGTGCTGCAAGGTAATCTGCCCGATGGACCCTTTCTGACCCCCACAGGAAGGTGATCTTGCCTGGTGCAATCTGCTTTGCTAGAAACTTCCCTTTCCCACACCCTTCTGCCTATAAAAGCCTTTCATTTTCAACAGCTGCTCAGAAACCTACTCTTTTTGCTAGAGGGGGTGCATTGATTCAGCAATTGTTGAATAAAAAGCCAATTTGATTTCTAAATTTACTCAGTGGAATTTTGTTTTTGTAACAGAACTTACAATAGACTTCACATACCTTTCCTTTCATGTTGCATTTTTCTTTGTAAAACATCCTGATAAAGGAGTTAGATAAAAGTATTAAGAATCTAAGAGATATATCTATAAATGCTTATATGGAGTGATTATTAAATTACATTATTTAATGGGAAGAAATGGCCCTGAGAATTTGGGGGGACAAACTCTGAGATGGTTCCCATTGGTCCTTGCCTGCTGGTATTCACGCCCTTAAGAAATCCCTACCTGGGTGTGGGTCACACTTCTAGCGAATTAAACATGACAAAGTGACAGGATGTCACTAACCTTTAGGCTACATCAGATTGCAACTGCTGTCTCACTAGCAGATTCCCTGCCTCTTTGGCTCACTGTTTTGATGGAGCCAGTGGCCACATGGGAGATATCTGAATGGCAAAGAACTTCGGGCAGCCGCCAGCCAACCCTTAGCGAGGGACTGAGTTCCTTGACCCCAGAGCCCACACAGAGCTGTGTATGGATTCTTCCCTCAAGTGTGCAGATGAAACCTCACACCTGGAGGACACCTTGGTAAAGCAGAGGACCCAACTCAGTCACGTCGCAACACTTGGCCAGAGAAACTGCAGGCAGTAAAGATGCGTTATGTTAAGGTGCTTATGACGCAGTAAGTGGTTAGGCAGCACAGATAGCTAATACATATTTTCGTACCTGGACATGGTGTACTTCTCTGACACTGGCAATTTGTAATTGGACAGCAGTTAAAGGCTTGAAGACTTCGGAGGGAGATAACATGGAAAGTCAAAATTGCCTTGACCAGGGTGTTAGTAGGAATTTGGGCACTGTGGACCCTGCCAGCGAGATTGCAAAAGGAGTAGGGTACATGCTGTGGGGAACTAGAGGTAGGGGACCCTCATTATGGAGTGGTGGAAAGCTCAGCAAATTCTCATCTCAGTTGTATGTGAAACAGAACATGTATGTGATAAACTTGGCTATCTCATGAAAGAAATATCTAAACCAAGTGTCGCGATGCACCTGGCTTCTTGCTGCTTATACAGAACTTTGGAGAGGAAATACTGAGGGGCGAACTGTTGAACAAAAAGACACCCACGTGATGATTTGCAGGTGTCCGGGGATGCTAACACTAGGAAGTGACCACCAAGCATGGTCAGAAAAAGTTTTCTAGGGAAAGGCCTGGCCTAGAGATAAAGCTGAGTGTGTACCAGACAAACCTTTTGTTAAAACCTCAGAAAGATAAAGCATCAGAGTGTTCAGTCACAAAGAGTCATTTAGAAAGATTAACAGTGTGCCTAACGCTTTCACAAAACCACAGGGCACCTAGGAAGCTGCAGAGCAGTGATTCCGAACTGGTGTGCTTAATGCATCTTTAAAACCTGCACTACCTGAGTGTTTGGTCAGCGGCACTGACCTCTTTCTCCTCAGATTGTCCAATAAAAAAATGACAACAGCCAACACAACACTAGCCATCCAGTGTGAATCAACCAAAAATTGTACTTACTTTTGTTAGATCAGCAAAAAATATATTTTTAGTGTGCTGCAGAATTTTAGTCATTAGTTTATATGTGCGGAGAGTAGAAAAGGGCTAAAAATCGCTGCTCGAGGGCCTTGTCCCCCTGCCACCTCCGCAGAAGCCAGGGTTGGAAACTGTTTGTCCAAGAGACCTTTGTGGGTGTGGCTTTTGTCTGAAGGAGCGAATTCCAATGAAATTCACAAAATGCCCATACATGTTTTAGAAAATCCTGTCAATGAAACCACTGCCAGATGGAACTAGAAGCAAGGAAGAGAACTGAAAATGAAGACACTGTTGGCCTCCCAGCCGGGAGCCTGCTGCAGAAAGCACCTCAGGGCTGGTGCAGGCTCTTCTCAGGGAACAGACGGGGGGCAGAGCTCGGGGACGCAGGGCCAGGCTCCAGACTGTGCCACCAGCCGAGAGACACTCCCGGAGGAAACCTGCTGCCCGCATTCGGCCCCATCTACCAGTCTTTGTGAAAGGCAGTATTTCAGCACTGATGTTTCTCCAGTACATGCTCAACTAGTCTGGGACGGATGTGCGTCAGGAAGAGAATTCAAGACAGAGGTGGCTGGTGGGTGACTGTCATTTCTCCTACTGCCACAGATGGAAATAAAATTTGTCACTACCTTCGTTATCTGCAAGGTGTGTGAACCATAAGCTGTCTTGACTCTTGGGATATATTCTCACAGGTGGCCATCCATAGCCAGAAAGCCAGTCACTAGTAGTTAATTTTTGCCTTCTCGATTTGCGAGCAAAGGTCATTTGGATTTTGAAATGTTGTAAATGCAGCATGGCAGTTAACACCTTTGAAATATTCTTGGGGTGTGGGGGAGGAGTTCTAAACTGGATGCATGAATCTATGCCCCTCCCAAAAAAGGTACAGAGTATTATTCCGAAGCCTTGAAACCTCATGAAGGAACTTCCAACGTGTGCCCAGCTGCACTCCAACGCTGTGCGCACTGTTCACCTCCCTATTTCCCCTTTTCGAATAGGAGCATCTGCAACCTGAGCTGCCCTACGCCACATCCACCAGCAGGCATTGGGCAGGACATAATTTGCCTCTTTAGTTTCACATGTCCACAGACCAAGAGGGATTGTGTTCCTGGAGTTCTGCTTAACACGTACCTGAGCATGTTTCTGAAGGGGAGTGTTTGCACTTGGAGCAGATTCTGAGATAGGTATGAACTCTCAAAAACTTTCGGGGTGGGGTGTTCATGTTTGGTATGTGAAAGTGATACAAGAATTTTGATGCCAGACTTTATTAAGCCATTTCTAGGATCATTTCCAACATTTCCTGTCTCCTGGTGTTCACGGATATGTGTAAACCCTTCCCTTAAGTGACCTGCTTCTTATCAGTGGGGTACTTCCGAGGTAGGGAATGAAACTTCCGTAATTAGGATCACATGACAGTGTGCCCTAGCCAGGCGGCTCAGTTGCTTGGAGCATGGTGTCATACACCACAAGAAGTAGGTTCATCCCGAGTCGGGGCACATATGGGAGGCAACTGATGAACCATGTCCTCTGGTGAGGATAAAAAAAAGAATGACATAAGACTGAGCTCTGTCAGACTTTTTCTGTTGGCTTCTCAGAGAGATGGATGGTACAAGGAGCAGAGGGGTGGCCTCCAGAAGCCACCAACAGGAAGGAAACCCCTCAGCCAGCATGCCAGCTTGGACGCACATGCCAGAGTGGCCCAGGGCAGCCTCCCAGCAGACCTCCTGGCCTGGACAGCCAAGCCACAGCCATTCCTGACTTGTATAAACTGTGAAATACTAGATGTGGGTTGTCTCAAATTGCCATTTGTGTTGTATGAAAATACATGTTTTAATGCATGTGGATAAATGTTACACAAATGTAAATGTATGTAAACATATGTAAAAATAAAAGTATGTATTTCTGGGAGAAATACAATAAATCAGAGAGAATTTGTTTCTCTGAATAGAGAACATGGACCCTTCTGGGGTGAGAAGCCTTATCATTTGTGTACCTATTGGATAGGACAAGAGACTCAAGGTCTGGGGAGCCACACTCGTGACCCATGGACACAACCACCAGTGTGGGGACTGCCTGGGGGTGTGGGGGAGGGCCCGGTGGAGGGGGCAAAGAGGGAAAAATTAGGACAATCATAATAGCATAAACAATAAAATATAATTAAAAAAACAAGCGCTATTGATTTTTGCTCACTGTTAAAATGCAGCTCAGTATTTTGGAGAGCATCTTGTCAAGCTGTTAACAGGATGAGCTTCAAGAGAACACAACCCAGTAAATGCAGGCAACTGCAAAGAGAAAATCAATGTGTAAGTGACCCAACAGTGTAGGTCAGTGATGGATAAGCCTCCATCAGGAGGGGACAGAGCTTTGGATGCTAATCCCATCTCCTTTACCTGCTGCAAGTAAATACAGCTACCTTGTGACAACCAGGTCCCATCCTTGAACAGAGCACCCCCAGTGGGGAATCCCCTGAGTTCTGTAGCTTATCTTTTGTACATTAAATTTTTTTCAAAATTTGAATGCTACTAAAAATACAAATTTATTTTAAGAAAATAGGTCACTTCATACTTTTCATTTAAAAATTAAGAATGCATTTTAAGAAACTCTCAAATCAGAAAGCAATGCAGGTGAGGGCACATTTCCGTTCAATCACTGAACAGGAAGAGCTCCGCAGCTGAGCAATCAAGCCTGTGATGTCTGCAAGCTCCTGTACTGAAAACAGGCACTTGGATGCACTAGGTTCTTAGTGGAGGATTTTTTAAAATTTTCATTTACTGAATTTTAGAAAGAGAGGAAGGGAGAGGAGAGGAGGAGGGTGAGAGAAACAATTTGTTGTTCCATATATTGATGCATTCATTGGTTGATTCTTATATGTGAGCTGAGTGGGGATCGAACCCTCAACCTCTGGGTAGGAGGACAGTGCTCCAACCGAGTTGCTCAGCCAGGACCTCAGAGGAGCATCAGCAGGTCGTAGAGTGTTTATGTTCTTGCGCTAGCTTAGTACATATAATGAAACAATTCTTATCTACTCTTTCACCTCAGAGGTTCATCAAAATTTTATTTATACTTCAAGTGATCATCTTAATCTAAGTTAACCTGTACATTTTTCCTTACATACACAACATCTATTCAACTATCAAAACATATGCTGAGTACATACTATGTGCCAAGCAACAGTAATGAACACGGGAGTTTCCAGTCACAGGGAGCTTTCATTCTCCTGTTGCAATGGAGAGATGAAATAAGCCCCGAAGGATGTGTGGGTGTGGCATGTATGGTAACAGGCATGTCCCCCGCAAGGCTCCGGGAAACAAAGGCACCGCCTTTTGGAGTCTTAGGAGACACCAAGAAGCTTTCCATGAGAGCAAACACAAGGTTTTCTCTCCTTTGTGATGAACATCATTTAGAATTTTACTTTCATTTTGTTTGGAATTTTACTCTTAACTCTGATAGTCTATAGTCAACAATGTAATATACTTGTTGGCATAGTTACTAAATGATGCCAGGAGCAGATCCTGAGAGGACCAGGCATCTCTGCAGGTTGGGAGCATGGGCCAGGGAAGCCCAGGCACCGATGGAAGGAAGGGGCTTTGGAGACTAAGGCAGGGCTGTGTCCAGGGCCTGACAGACCGTCAGCGAGTGGGCGTGGGAGAACATGCAGGGCACTCTGCTGGACACATGCTCACTGGACCAGTGCAGATGGTGGAAAGAAAAAATCACCTAAACGCCTGTAGTTCAAAACTGTGGAGAATAGCCTAAGAGGAAGGAGTAGGCTGAGAATTACCATACCATATTATCTATTATTTTTAGCTTGCAGATTCCTATTTATGTCACTCCAGGAATGCTCCTAAGTAAACTAATTATTTTGAAATGAAAGATTTAGGGGAGCGGGGGTGAGTTCAGGAGCGATCAGAGTGACTCAGTGGAAAATGAGCGCAGGTGCTCTGGCCGGCTGCCACCGCGTGTCCCCGGGCTGCGCACAGGCTGCCCACGACAATTTCTGGGGCTGCGGGTGCTCGCTGCTCAGCCTGGGCTGCGGCATCGGAGCACCGCTGCCTCTGCTCCTGCCCATCGCGGGCTGCAGCTATGACAACATCCAGGGACAGTCAATGGGGCGCTTTCACAGGATGCTGTGAGCTTTGGTGGAGCAAAATTATTTCCGGGTCCTTACTGGTAAATTAAAACAATCATTCTTAAAAACTAGATTGTATCGCACAGGATGTGGAACATTTGCTTGCAGCTGGGAGTAAAATATTTCACAAATCCTTAGTCCAATATCCTGTTACTAGTCCCGCATGTCATGCAGTGGCATGTGTTGGCTAGGACTGGAGAGAGGAAGCACTCAGCACTTCCCCTGTTGAAGCAGGTCCCTGAATCACAACCAGATACCCACTGGGAGCAGAAATGGGAGATAAGTGAGACCAATGAGCGAATTAGGGTGTGGGAAAGAGCTAACCTCACATCAGCAACCTGCCCCCCCAAAAACATTTAGATTCGTTTATCGAAATTAAATGCCCTTATGGAAATAAGCCACCTAAAAGTCTTACAAATATGAAATGTCTAAAGGCCTTGTCACCAATACACAGCAAGACTTCCATTTAAATGATAGACATGAATGGGCCCCATAGTATAGAGAGCTCTGTTCTGTTCGCTGTTTTCCTATTAGCTGAATCCTCCTCATTTGCCTTTCCAGGAAGTGAGTCATTTTTCTCAAAACCCCAAGCTGGCCAGGAGGAGAGTGCAGTGGTAGGAATTAGTCCAACCGTTCAGGCTAGATTTTTTAGTTTCTGTGAACTCATTATAACCACAAAGGGTGAGCAAATGTAGGTTTGCAGTTGTAATACAAATGGTACAATAATTAATAAGCAATAAAATAATAAACTGTTTTCTGTACTCGCAGATGTCAACCTACTTTTCCCCACCCTTTTAACTATGGTAGCCGCTAGAGAAACGCTCTTCGTATGATGCGCACAGGATCAGGAAGTCAGATGAGGGTGGAATGAATCAGAGGTAAAAGATGTGAACGCGAGCACAGGTAGAATAGGTACACATGAAATTTATTTAAGTTATTATTTTTTCTCAGTCATGCACATTGTGCATCTTACTCCACAAGGACACTGACAGGTCATGCCCACACCCCGAGCCCTGCACAGAGGCTGAGATGCTGTTGTCTGAACCCAGAGGTACCTACGAAGCCCGGGTCCCTATGCAGTCCTGGCACCAGGCGCTGACAGGAAGGGAAGGACTCGACCCACAGGGTCAAACTAAGACAGGAAAGCCCAGAGGCAGTTCTCCCAGCCTCACCTCCTGCGCATTAGAATAATATGTAGAGATTAATATTAGTATACCAGCTCTCCCTGAGTAATTTATGTAAATCAATAAAAAGAAAACATATCATTTAAATAACTATGTTACTATGTTATGGCAATTCATTAAAAGTCAAATCTAGCGATTAGTAGATTCAATCATATTTTATAGAAAAGAAATTTCAATGAATGCAAATTTACTATTGTGAGAAAAATGTTTTATTGATTTTCTATATAAGTACAAAAGAATATATGCTTATAAA
The DNA here is from genome assembly GCA_004024845.1 of Tonatia bakeri. Classification (NCBI taxonomy): domain Eukaryota; kingdom Metazoa; phylum Chordata; class Mammalia; order Chiroptera; family Phyllostomidae; genus Tonatia; species Tonatia bakeri. Next base: position 126,204 of record PVIA01003448.1, on the reverse strand, counting down.
AGTTATATAAAAACTATTATCTGAAAAACATTTATTTAAAAAGCCATCTTTCACTTAAATGATTCTGAAATTAAAATGTTCATTTTTAATTATAGAAACCTAGAATCATCCTTCTTGCATAACCAGAAGTAATTTAGTTAGAATGCTATACCTTTAAGGATGGGCCCCTTCCAATAATCAACACAAATGTAAATCAATTCAATTAATGGAGCTGTTTACCTGGGAAACAATCTAAAAAATCAATATCCGTCAAGGTCTTTGATCATACCCAAACAGCATTTCAGAAATGAAGGAAGTTATTTTATATTTTATTGTTTTATCTTGTTTTATATTATGAAACAAGACAAAGCATCAATTTTTGGCTCTTGATCAATAATCTAGAAGTGATCCTACTTAGAAATTTCTGAGGAACTAGGCTCTCAAGATATTCTTCAAGCCATATCCAAAATTCCATTTACTTCCTAAAACAATGTTCAAAAGTTTATACTTTCTGAAGCAGTGTTAGAACTCAAGAATATTTTTTAGCATAAATGCTAGTACGTCTGTTCCAGAGTGTGAGAGTGCGGCGTGGAACTCCACTGGTCTTGCAGGCAACAAGGCCAGAGACCCTTTTATCTCTCTGTCAGGAAGGAAATTCCTCAGAAATCTATTACAAGTAAGCTCTCAAAATTGATAGAAAATTTGTTCTTATTTACATGAAATTACACATTCCTCAAGATTCATCTTCCTGAAGAATTTCCCATTAAAAAGGAAGAAATGGGTTTGGCTATTAAGAATAGCAAAACCGGAAATAAGTAATTTCCTTTGTGTATGAAAAACTTTCCTTCGAAATAAAATTCTACAAAAGAAGAGGATCCTTTTAGGAACTATTCTTTTTATATTAATATTTGGGTATTGGCTAATGTGCTAGACCCTATTAAGTGGTAGTTGTAAGATTTAGTTCTACATGAACAATTTGTCCAACATAAATGGGAAGATATCAAAATTATTGGAGCGTCTTTCAGCATGAGATTGTCCTATGCCATCTAAATCCACCCCTAATAATAGTCAATAATCATATGATGAAAAGTCTGGAGAAGATATGTTAAGATAAAGAAATCAAAGGATAATTCAGAATCATAATGCACACATTCTGCTCAACTTTGCGAGGTTACTTTACTTCTGGACTTTGCTTCGAACACGCCTAAGATTCCTGACATCTCTGGCACTTGCTCTTGTCTTTGAGTGTAACAAGTGGATGTCAAAATTTTAATTTTCTATCTCTGTCCACTGTGGAGGAATAAAGTTAGCACCCCAGGAGCAAGGAACCACACATATTAATCTGTACATATGATCGATCCCCTCACATTAGACTTGGCCTCACAGAGAAAGGTCTTCGGCTCTGGAGCAGTCGGCTGCAGGGTGAACCTGGGAGGCTTCTCGTGATGGAGCGTAAAGTGTGCTCAGGGAATGATGATGGGGAAATTTCTTAAGGTCACATGTCAGCCTGAGGAAGCCCCCACTAACAAAGTCTAAGATCATCCCTGAGAGAAAAATAATAATTTAAATAAATTTCATGTGTATTTATTTGAAATAAGTAAATACACATGAAAGTGTGCAAGCAAGTAATTATATTAATGGATAATTAAACATTGATTAGAATCTATTGGATAAAATAGGAATTTAATAGTCCATGCTGATATAAGTGAATGAATAAAAAGAAAGACATGCTTTTCCTTGTAACAGAATGCTAACTGGTAAATGTAGTAACAACAGCATAGTGAGAAAAACAGTACTTGGCACATTTCCTAGCAATAATTGATGATGAATCAGATATCTACATCTCAAATATCCTCCTGTAACATTAACTTGGAAGGAAAAAACAGTAAGTTTGCCTTGCAGTGGAGAAAACTACAAGACAACATCTTAATTACTGTCATCAGGAATCGGACAAAACCAACCACGTGATTTCTGATCTGAATGCACTGAGGATAAAATCACTTCTGAGCTATGTAAATAACGCACCTCAGTCGAATCACAAGAAAGCATCAGACAAACCCAAAATGAGGAACATTCTAAAAAGTAACTGACCAACGTCTTCACAAACCTCAAGGTCATGCGACACAAGGGGAGACTGAGGAACTCTTCCAAATTAAACTAAAAAGGCATGAAAATTTAATACAAGATAAGAGATTTTCTGTTCGTGGACAGGAAATGTTATAGACGATTTGTGGAAAAAGGGCTGTAGATTCGATGACAGTGTGGACTGTGGAATCCCCTGATTTGCGTGAGGTTGTGTAAGAAAAGGCCATTATTCCCAAGAATCATCCACAGCATTCACATGTGATGGGAACTTTATGTCCAAGACCCTCGATTTATTCTCAGATGGTTCAAATACACATTATATTTATGTGAGTATTGTATATGTGTGTAGATAAAACACTATGAAGCAAATACAATTAAACAATAAAGTAGGGGAATCTTGTAAATGGATATTTGGGAATTCTGTTCACTGTTCTTTTTTATTTTTTTCAACCACAGTTGACATATAATGTTATATGTGTATCTCATACCTATCACAAGTTTTCTGAAATCTGACATTTTTGAAAAATAAAAGCTTATGAAAATATTTTACCTTCTGTGATAGCTTTGAGTGCTCTGCAGTATAGCAATTTAGTCACTATTTGCTCTAGAACAGTTCTTAAAAATGCGACGAAGAAGTCAGCTTTAGCTAGTACAAATGTTTTCCAGTTTAGTTAGTGTCATGCAGTTCAATTCTGCTTCTGGTGTGCATAGCACACAGAGATTTGGAAACTCTAGGCCCACAAGTCCAAGGACAAGTGTCAGATGAATACCGATTTTCACTGTAGACTAGGGCATGCTTCCCAGTCCACATCTCCCACCCTCCTGCCTCATTCCACCACTTTCCACATTTAAGCTCTGTAAGCTTTGTGTGTGGGACCAAGCTCCAGACGCCACAGGCAACGTGGCACCTCACCTGTGCTCTATAACTTTGAAGGTGGCACAACAGCATGAAACTGGAAGACGTGAATGTCAGCCTGCACATCTGCAGTTTCAGTCTGTGACCTCACGTACATCCTCAGCCTATGAAACTGGGATACCTACTCTATGTCAGGAATGGTTATGAGGGTCAGATAGTGTATCTGAAAGTCCATTTTCAATTGTCAAATCCTGCCCAAATCTAACCTGTGTTAATAACAATGAATTCATGAATAATTCTCAGCAATTGTAATAGAATATGCACATTTAAAATCTGAAATCTACTTCTACGAGATCTCTAATTTAGCAAGTAGGCACAGCACACAATGTACTCTACGCTGTGCAGTGTTCTAAGAGCTCTGAAGTGTATACTACTGTCAAGGGGCCCTTGAGGTACTTACAATCTAAGAAATGACCCTTACTAAACAGGGACTTGGCCATCTGTAATTTACCACTGCAAGTTAATAAAACTATTGTGCTGAGAAAGAGCTTTAGATGAACATATATCAAGTCCAATTCCAGGGAAAAAAAAGACAAAATTAATTTAAATAAAACCTATAAGTATTATGAAACAGGTTGAATTTTAGCCCAAGGATTAATTAAAACTTAGACCTATTTTATGTTTTCTGATGAGTTTTATTCTCAAGAGGCTTATTATTTTGGGTCTCAAAGGGTTCCTTTGTCTTTGACACTTTTTAAAAACTTTTACTTTTATTCAATTACAGTTGTCCCAATGTTTCCCCTTGCTCTCCCCTGACCCCCTCTCCCCCACAGTCAACCCCCACCCTGGTGTCCATGTCCATGGGTCCTTTATCCATGTTCCTTGACTAGACCCCTTCCCTTTTTCCCTCATTAACTCCCCTCCCACCTCCCCTCTGGTCACTGTCAGTTTGCTCCTTATTTCCCTGTCTCTGGATTTTCCATCCACAAGTATCCCTAATGTGTTCCTGACATTGAGATATTGATGAGACTGTCAAACAACCGCCCTAAAAACAACTTTTACTCTCTCCAGTAATGGATGAAATTGTTCCCCAGGGGCTGTGTTTCCTAGTGAGTACTGAAGGAGTCAGCAATTCCGTATGCCTGATCTTTGATTGCCATTGCAATTGCCTTTACCTACGTCTCCAAATTATTCTTTACAGCAGGAAATAATTAGCATAATGCTTCTGATTTGCTAGGTGAAACAACGATAAATGTTTTTTTATTTTTATTTTAGGTATTATTTATTTTCTAATGAAGTTACCGTTTTTATACATTTATCACACAGACTATGCTCTGTCTCAGTTTTTCTGATAAAGTACTTATCAGAAGAGAGCTTTAGCTCTTTTTACTTTTCACTTATTTCTCCTTGAGTAGGAAAGTGTCCTGCAGAATTTTAGAAAACCAAAGCAAAATGAAGTTAATCTGCACAGACACTATTAGCATTTAATATGCATGTTTTGAGGTGTTTGACTGTATGTAGGTATACAGAAGAGCATCAGTTTGTGCACAGGAGATGCTCAGAAATTTCTGTAAATTAACCGAAATGACACCACACACAGTGGTGTGTGAACATGTTAGCAGGAGGGAAGCGTGTAAATGAGCCAAGGTAGCTGTCTGGTTCTTTAAGGCCTGCACAGGGCTGTGAGGACCCTGCAGATTCCCAGCAAGGTGGTCCTGAGGCCATGGCAGGTCAGGCTGCAGCACTCCTGAATGCTTGCAGAGGGCGGGGCTGTTGAATCAGAGGCTAAATCTCATTTGCTGCCACAGAACCAATAAGACCAATCCAGCCAGCCAAAGGGATTGTCCTTCCGTGTCAAAAGGTCAAGTGGGAGATCAGTCTCGCTGCACAGAGTCCTGGGACAACCCAATGACCTCTGCAGCGATCGCAAGGCCTGGTCTTCTCTCCGCTGCCAGGGAATCTCAGAAGCCAAATCCTTGCCGGCACACACTGATGCTCTGCTAAGGCAGAACAGCGCCACCTGGACAGTCCTTTCAAAGTAACGAGTCAAAGTGAGATGAAAAAATTAGGGTAAATTCAATTTACTGGGTTTTTTCCTCACCATTAGATAAACAGATCATAAAATTAACAGAGAAAAATTTAAAACAAAATATTTTGTAATGAGTAACTACGTGAATCATCCTATCATTTACTCTAACATGCACAGCAGAATGACCCCAGGGGGCACATCGCTGGGGTCAGTTGCATGCTCTTCAGAACTTGCCTGAAAACGTGACAGCACATGCAATATTTCATCCCTATATCATTAATGATAACTTCATATACATTAAATTTTCAAATAGTCTATAAGACCCTGAATTCCAGCAAGGGATCAACTCAAAGCTCTTTAATGACAATTATAGGCCCTCGGAAGAATGAATCTTACCTGGAATTAAAGTTGCACCTACAGACATTGGGGTCTTCTCTCTGTAGTGATACACTGAATCTATTTCTTCTTTATATGAAAGACCCATCACCAGAAGGTGAACAGGTACTCTTCCAAACTTGAAAGCAAGTTCTTGGGTTTTAACTACAAGCAGTTTAATAAATTCCGATGTTTAACCTATAAATTTCATCTATACATTTCTTATAAAACAAAGTAGCATTTTGTTGCAGCTGGGGATTATTAATATTTTATGATATGAATAGTACTTATCAAACTCTGCCCTCTCCTTGCTTCCTGATGGAAGAAATATTAATTTGGGGAAGTGATACTCTCTGGGACAAGAGTCCCAGACCACAAGTGCCCCTGAGTTCCAGTTTTCAGGGACCCACAACCCCCTTTCTAACTCAGTGGAACTGGTGAGCATAGAAACCCTCTGATGCCGCCTTGCACTTCCGCAGCTGACATCCTCACAGAGCACGCAGACTGTCTGAACCGCAGAATGTTCTGATTATACATATAGCATGTGAGGTAATGGAGACCGATCTTCTTACTGAGAATGTTGAGGATACTGGGAAATACATTTTCAGACTGTGTTTGAAAACACAGGAAGCCTGCAGCATAATGAGAACTGCCAGGCAATGAGGAAGTAAAAGCCACACTGACGCTGAGCTGGGAGCACCTGGGACGAGTCCCCAGAGGGGCACTGGCACCTCCACATCCCTGAGAGGCAGCAGGAGGCTTGTGCTGACCCCACAGAGCACTGCATCCTCCAACAGAGGCCGGACCCAGTCTGTAAGGGGCTGGGCAGTAAACACAGTAAATGCCGTAGCAACTTCTCGGTTCTGCTTTTACAGTGGAGAGCAATGACTGACCATATTTAAATAGGTGGGCATCACTGTGTTTCTATAAAACCATTTTCCACAAACAGGCTGCAGGCCTGATTTGACCCATACCCAGTGTTTGCCAACCCCTGCCCTAAACACAGCTGAATCAGAAGTACGTGAGGCTTCAAAAGGAATGGACTGTACCCTCCTGAAGAAATAGAAGGTGTGGATGTGATCTCTCTAAACAGTTTTAGAATGTGGTATTTAAAAGATGGTCCTATTGAAGCAGCATTAGACAAACAGGGCAAAGAAATGGAATAAAAAGCCCAGAATCAGAATATGGATACACGATTTATGACAGGGTGACCTGTGGTGTGTATAAAAAACTCAAGAAAATGAATCCAGATGAACTGTAACACTAGAAGTCAATGAAAAGACAAGGAATCTCCTCAAATATAAAACATGAGGCTATCATGACTTGGAGGAAGGAAGTATCTCTTAAAATACATGACTATTAGTAACAATACTGTATTGTATTCTGAAGCTTTCTAACAGAGTAGACAGCCAAAGCTCTCATCACACACACACACACACACACACACACACACACACACACTGTAACTATGTGTGTAACTAGACTTTCTGCAGTGATCATGTGCCATATGTATGGATATGGAGTCATCACGTTGTACACCTAAAATTTATACAAGGATTTTTGGTTGTTTTTATATTTCATCAAGTGTTTAGTACAGTGCCATGCACTAATTATACCTACCTCAATTGTAAAAGATAGGATTAAACACATACAAGGAAAATACTATCCTGAAAGGGAAATAATTAAACCGCTGGGCTGAATCATATGGTATTGCCCCCATTTGACCATTTTTGAGAAGAGCAAATTCAATTTCATATGCTCCGACATTGTGCATTACAATTAAGACCTCATTTTTTATTAAAAAAGTAGCATTAAGACAATGAAAAGGCAAGCCACAGGATTTTGCCAAATAGTACAAGATCTTTACAAGCAACAATCCTGAAAACTCCATCCTTACATTTTTAAAGAATTTTGGAAGATTCACTGAATTATATTCAGTCAGGAGACAGATTAATAACACCTGAAGGCAGGTCCCTTTCTAAAATGCATAATAGATTACAAAATAGGAGTGGGAGATGATTGGAAAAATGTCATCAATGTTTTATAAATGCTTCCAGAGAGACAACGTAATTTATGGAAAAACAGGTAAGATATTTTCTTAGAGTAGAAGTAATAAATGACCTTGCAGTGAACATGATGTAAAACTGTGATTATAAGAAACAAAATACTCGAATGCGTCCATTCTTTAGCCTGAGTATCAACAGTGCGTCTCAGGAACTCGCAGCCTACGTTTGGACCCAGGGAAGTTGACGGTGGTCCCCAATCCTTTGTTCATAACTCAAAAACGCAGAGGCTCTTCTCTATAATTTTGGTGCTAAACTGTTTGGGTGGGGAACTAGTGTCTCTTTTCCCGATGGAATAACAGATACCAATGTACCCTCCTGCCTAAAACAACCAGAAGATACATGTCAATATTTTTTAAGACAAGGACCAAAGACAGTGAAGGACAGTGACCCCTGAGAGGCAGGACTAACACAGGAGCCCTGGCTGCTCAGCTTGCTCCCTGAAGAAGGTTCCAGGCCCAGGCCCAGGAGAGGGGAGGGCATGAGTCTGATGGGATTCTGGCCATGGCTGCCCTTCCCGCAGCCCACCAGCTCTGAAGAAGAGCTTGACCTGGACTCACTGGGACTTTCCCTGAGGTCACTGGAAGACAAACCTGCTAGAGGCCAGGGGCCCTTTGTGTCTGCTTCCCAAGCAGTTTCTCACTGTCATGCACAGCTGGCCTTGAGCAATCCCTTAAACAGCCCTCAGTAACTGTTTTTAGCAGCTGAAATGCTATTTGAGGTTGTCTGTCCCAGGTACCAAAGCTGGAATCACCCATAGACACTCATCTCTCCAGACTGCTCTGCAATTCCTGCTCTCTGCAGGTCCAAGGACAGCCATCAATTCGCAATGTATCCAGCTTTCTTCCCACCCTAAGAGTGGGAATCGTGTTCCGTGCGGCATGGGCATCCCTGAGCTGGAACACGCAGTCCATTGCACCTACTACAACTGAAACCAGCACACACAGACTTTCCCGAGCTCCCTCTCATCACTTAGTTCCAGCTGAGGTGGGCAAATTCACTGGACCTGTCTTGCTTACAACTCTAGACCTCTGGTGCACACTTCACCTGGGTCATCATGTTCAAATGTGCCCCCAAGACCAACCACAGTTGTACCTTTCCTCCTACAGCCTCTTCATGGTTGGGAGGGTCACTGTTTTAAGCACTTATGACAACTCGACAACAATCTTTCATTTTGTTTGCTTACTTACACATTAAAAATGGAAGAATATCACTGTCATTCAAATAAATTTTTGAAACAACTAAGCTATCTAAAGAAATATACCCCCATGATCAGATAAGCCAGCTGACTCCTCTCAAATTTCCGCACTAGTCCATTTAGGGTCAAGACAAGGTCAGCTCTTTGAGGACATCTTCCTGCTTAGGATTTGCTGACTGGTCTCCAGATTCCCAATGAGGAGCCTGTGCGTTTGGAATTGCAAGCTATGTGCCCTCCCACGTGCATTACGGAGCTCAGCTCACTGATTCCAGGGCCATTTATCCATCCAGCAGAATCAGTGACTGCCAGGTGCTGTCCCAGAGTGGAGGGCTACAATGGCGAAAAGAAGACAAGGGTTCTTGTTCACAGAATTTACAGACTATCACAAGGAAAAGATAAGAACAAGAGGTAAACACTCAATCGCCACACATGGACCTGGAAAGGGAGAGGCATGGGATCAGCAGAGGAAGACAGAGCGAGGGGAAAGCAACAGTCCAGTGAGGGTAGAGAAAGGCCTTCACAGTCTACCACGGAGAAGGAGAGAAAATGCAGATTGGTGAGAAAATTAAGTGAGGGATTTTAGTGTTTTTAATTGAGTTAAAACATTACTCTTGGCTTTATTTTCATGACTGCATAGGCATCTGTGAAGAGAATTGTCAGCCTCAGAGTAAAAACAATGAAATGACACCAAAGTTTAATCAGCACACAGAAGTGTGTCAATACTGACTCCCAGAGATCCATGAAAAATCAGTGGCATTTTAGAACTCAGAAAATATTCTTCCCTGGCCCTTCAAATTCCAACTAATAATGCATTGGGGAAAAGACAGTTCATAGTATCTTCTGAAGAAAGTGTAATAAAAAAGGGTAACATTAATTGTTCACATCATTTTGAATTGTATTTGGAAGTCAGTTTTCATGAAGCTCTAGAAAGATACAATAATTAATGAGAACATTTTAATATCTGAAATAAATATTAATACAAAATGAATAACTTTAAAACATATTTCTCCTCTTATTTCAATGTAATTTACAATATATATCAAAGCATGGATTTAAATTTATAAAAACAAAGCCATAAAATAGTTTGGCATTGTAATAATTGAAGGAATTTATATTTTCTACCTAGCAATTATGCAGCTGTATATGTATAAATATATATATGTTTGCATTTATGTGTGTATTTATTATGTATATATTAAATTTCACATTCATATAGATTCAGTTAAGTCTACTTGTTTTCCAGTACTAATCAATTAATTTTCCTTTACACTCAGCATAGAACCTGCCTCAAAACCAATAAATTACTTTTTTTAATGTGTCTTGAACACAATTATGAAACCTTTTCTACAAGTAGAAATACAAAACAAAAACAAATCACCTTTCACTGCAGAGCAAGTGAGTGCCTCAGACCGTCGCCCGATTCCTGGCCCATCTAACATGAAAGGTCCCTCAGAAGGGCAGTGGGAACAGCACTGAGTAGACATGAAAGAGCAACTCCAGACACCTAAATTCTACATTCTTTTTCTATAAATTTCCCACATACCAAGGTACAAACGAGAAATCTCCTTGAGTGCAAACACATCTGAAAAGAACTTCCTAAAGTGTACCCTATAGTTGGAAATTGCTGAGGCCCACTGAGGACAGAACAAAGGTTAGTTCTGGAAACAAAGACTCCATCGTTCCACCCGCACGAATTCTCACCGTTCAGAGCACTCTTACCAAGAACGAGAGAGGGGTGATGCCAAGCCATCTTTCAGGAGGGACCGCCATGAGCGGCACTCATGGCTGGGCTCCTACAAATGTTGAATGGAGCCAGGAGCTAGCTTACCTACAATCATCAAATGTCAGGACTCCTGCTGTGCCAAAAAAAAAAATGAAAAATAAAGCCATGACAGCAGAAACCTTCCCGTGCACAAAGAGAAAGTCTAAGGCTAGTAATGTGATAGCAGTAATGTTCATAAAGATTGTTCCTACTCTTAATGCAGACTTGCCACAGGCATTCTTCATCCCTGAGTCTAAAGAACTTTCATGGACCTAAAGGAAGCCTAAGTCCCTAGGAGGCTGTGAGCTGATTATGAGCTGAGTACAAGTCATTCAGTTCCTGAGAGAGGCAAGAAAAGATTCTTAAACAGCACCAAAGGTTTATAATGTCAAAGTTCAGGAGAAAAAATCCACCCCTGCCACACAACACAATAGGCCAGCTTTTAAGAGTAGGTGGTTTAGAAACAATTCCAAGTGTGAGTTTTTGCCAAAACAACTTCAGGTAACTCTACAACGCGGGCTCCACACCATGGCAGAGATGGAGTGCTACGTTCAGGAAGCCAAGTTCCCTGCTCTCTGGGCCCTGGTGTTATCAATACTGTTTACAACAGGACATGACTATCTCTAGAAAATGTTAATGCTTTTCTGCTATACTGACAAAAACGTGTGTGGATTCCGGTCTGTGCAGGGCGTGCAGACAAGGGAGGAAACCCCTCATGGATTGCGCCTGCGGTGACAGGAAATACATCCTGCTGACAGACGCTGAGGGGTAAACAATAGATCCCATTCTGAACAGAATATGCCCTTTCCAAGTGTTCACTCCTAGACCATCTTAGTGAATGCAGCCCTTGTACAAAAAAGTCATTCGTTCTTAAACTCAGCTAGTTATTGTTAAGTCTAGACAGAAGTCAGAGTCAGGGAGGGACTCACCAGATCACTTTTTAGATAGCACATCACATAAAAGTCTATGAAACAAATAACTACATTTTCAAGATATCTTATAACTAAAGTAAAAGTAGCTTTCGTCTTCTGAGTTCGGATCACTAGGAGAAAGGAAGGGAATCAGCGCATGCGTTGCAGCTACTGAAACCAGGGCTGTGTCAAGAGCTCGTCACAACACGGCTTCTCTCTGAGTCCAGGCCCACCTCACATCCTCGCCAACTCAGAGGCGCTCCACCGGCAGAGCCCTACGTGCTGGGTACAGTGCTAACCCCGAAAGGTCCTGAGGTGAATGAAGACAGACCTTGTACAAACGGTCTGCATTTTAAGTTTGTCATTTGTGAAGTGACTCTGATCAACAGCAAAACGTTCATAGGAGAAACTACAAAAGCAGACACAAAAGGATTGCTTCATCGGCTTTAGAAAATTCTCCCAGAGAAAATACTTTCTTTAAGATCCAAAATAATGAACTTGCCCTAAATCACAAAGCAGGGTGTGGAAGAAACACCATTTGAATTTGTCAGACTCTGCAGCCTATTTTCTTAGCTGTAACTCGTTGTAACATTTAGTTACTACTAAATAATTCCACCTGATGCAAGTAGCAGTGCCTGACATTTCAGGTGAAATTGGTAATTAATATATTATTAGAAGGCTAGTTCAAAGTTACCTCAAACACGATGACTCAATTTTACAGACTTCCATGAATAAACCCAAACTGTAAGCCAGAATGCATAAACATGCCACAGAAGCTACATGGCTCCTCAGTGTGGGTATTTTTTTTTTTCAGGTTTTCCTAACCTTGAATTTACTTTTCTAAGAAAAGCAAATTTAAACTTCCCCACTGCCAGAGCTGGCCACAGTGCCGTGCAGCAAGGGGAAAGGGGTGGAGAGGGAGGCAGGAGGGCGAGTCCCACAAGACAGACAGCCCAGGTGCTGTGCACCAGGCTTCAGGGTCTGAGAAATGGCAGGACTTTGAAATGACGTAATTTGAGGAACCAGCACTGAAAAGATCGAACTTCGCGTAACCACATGTGCGGCGTGTGGGAAACCAGCAAACAAAGCTGTTTGGACCAAGAAGAGGCAGTACTGGCCAATTTGATGAGCACCCAAAACCATGTGACACCCATAATAAATTGGCTGAATTTGGATGTCAAAATAAACAGAAACAAAGCCCCCCCAAGGGTCCCTCGCACTTTAAAAAAAGCCACTGAGAAGGTCCCATGTAAGAAAATCATTACAAAAATTACAAATCCCTCCGCTGAGCAAAAGGGAAGGCCTGTTTTTTGAGTAAAGCAACATGCAAACCAAGCAGCCAGTGCCAAAGAAAAGCACTTTGTTCTCTACCCTTACGCTCATCAGACGGTTCATGCGGTAAATCAAGGAGCACCAATAGGCCTCAGGTCCCTGAAGACACAGGACAGCCATCTGCCTGCAGGAGACTGCGGATGACAAAGACTCGCGTCTGATACACGGCGTGATGACGGCATTTTGTAGTGCGACAGTCCTAAGTTCACGGTTACATCCCTAACAGTTCTGTCTGCGACACGGTGTCACAGGTAATTTTTCCACATGGTGCCTCAATGAACCTGTTCTCTGAATACCGTGTTTCTCATCAGGGCACTACAGCGGCAGACAAAGCCATCGGCCGACTGCATTTGAGACCTTCTTCCTTTTTAAATAATAAAATGATTATTTTTTGAAAGAGAAAAAGATAGTATATCATAGTGTAATAAAATTCCCTGAAGAATAATTCTGCAGGGACACAGCTGGATTTAATATAGTGAATCCTGATGGTTGCTTACCGTTAGAGCTTGGACTATAATCGCAATCACAAGATACAGCTGGAAACCTCCTTAAGCAACTGCCTAAGGGACTGTCACTGGCAGTTGCATTTATAAAGTCTGATTTCACCTAGTTTCAAGGAAATATAATTTTAAATAACTTTACCTTTAAATGTTCACACAAGATCATAAATATATTGTAGTATTTAACTGGCTGTGATGGCTAATACTGTTTGTTTACCTCCTGGTGACCAGAATGTGCAAGTCCAAAGCCAAAAGCTGAAGCAGTCTAAGCAGCTAGTCATTGCACTAGCCACTCTCCTTTGCACTGATAAAATGGTAGCAATTTAAAGTAGGGCTGCAGTTGGGGAAAAGCTGTCAAGTACAATTGGCATCGTAAACAGAAAACACGCAATTACAAACGCCCCGAGAGAGACCCTGGCAAGCCATCCGTCTGTGTTTAGGTTGATGATCACATAGAATAGGGAGACGCGAACTGTGTAGCTTATTAATAAGAGGCCTCCAATAATATTTATTGGAATGCAATAAGGTGGAACACAGAACATAAATGTAAGGAAAGGTAAGCTTCCATGTTGCGTTATGTTCTAAACACAGCAAGAAACAGTGGTTTCCAAACTGATGTTTCCGATCCTCGACAACAGTAAATGTGTGTGGGTGTATGAAGAACAGGCCTCCAGCTTTGGCCCATCCCACCATCCACACCCTCACTCTGCTGGGCAATGCAATATTTTCAGTTTCCACCAGCGTGCTGTTGACTGTCAGGCCTAGCTCGCTATCTCAGCCCTATGCCCCGAGACCCTGGTGCAAACATGCCTCTGCTGCATGCACAGTTCCTGTGGGTGTGGCATGAACCCCCAAAGCCTTTCTGCCCCCAAGTCAGTCCCCCCCGCAGCCCTCTGCCCCAGTGCTCCCATCCCCCATCTACTCCTTTCTTCTTGAAGCACCGTCACCAACTCCCTTCCCCATTTCTCCCATGCATCTATCTCCTGCCAAGTTCCCTGGATCCACCTCCAACAGGTCCCTCGATGACATTTTTCTGATGCCACCCACACTACTGTGTTCCTTGTCCTCACTGTCAACAGGTTGCCCCCCAAGGTGTTCCCCACAGTGCAGCCAGGGCAATGCCCATCAAGCATGTCTGCATGTGTGCCCAGAAACCTTCCTTGCTGGCAATGACTCTGGAATGAGACCTGGAGGACAGAACCCCCTGCTCCCAGAAAGTTGCAGTGGGTCTGATGGGCTGACAAACAAAAGCAAGAGCACAGCAGGCCTTGGATTATTCTCCATTCTCTGTCCCATGGACATGTTACCATTCTACCGCCTAGTCCTGCTAGCCAAGAACAGCCCCATCTGCCCGGCCGTCGGGCGACCCCCAGGGGGATGCCCACAGAGGCTGGAACACACACAGCCCGTTCCCATGTCCTCTCTGCAGTTTCCCCTTTGGTTCCATCTCAGATTTTCCCATTTCCGAGGGCCAAAGCCAAAATGAAGAGGGTCTCTGGAAAGCATCAAGGGAAAAAAGGGAACATCACAAACAGGGAACAGTGAGAAAATTAATGGCTCCTTTCTCATAAGAAGCCACGGAGGTCAGAAGACAGTGAAACAGCTATAAAGTGCTAAGAGGAAGGAAACCTGCCCAGAATTTTATGTCTTAGTGAAGACATTCTCCAAAAAGGAAGGCAAAAATAAAGGAATTTTCAGATAACAGAAAACCGACAGAATCCTTTACCAGCAGCACTGCTTTGAATGTGGTGATAATGGGAGTTCTTCATGCTGCATGGAAATGATCAGGCCGAGGCTCGGGTCCACGGAGAGAACAAGAACAGCTGAAAATGGTAAATGCCCGAGCAAATGGAAACTATAAAGGAAATAAAGTGTTTTCTTGACTTTGTATTCATTCCTCTTCATTTATGTGCAAGTCACATAACTATTTCAAAGAGAAACTACAACATTTTCTTCAGGGTTAATAATCTATGTAGATGAGACACATGCAACAATCATAACATGAAAAATTAAGAAGGGCCATGGACCTATATTTTTTATGTTTTATATGAACTGGTATATTGTTAACTGTACTTAGCCTATGAAAAGTTAAGGGCATATATTTTATATGGGAGACCAATCACTTAAGAATTCTAGCTAAAAGGCCAATAGAATAATTAAGATATAATTATGAAAATGTAATAATATGATGACATTACAGAAGAAATCAAGTAATCAAAAAGAGATTAATTCAACAAGAATAAAATGATAGACCCAAAAAGGTCACACATATGAAAAGTTATACTAGAGGTAATGGACAAAAATTAAAAGAGAGAGATTGTCAGAATGAAATTTAAAAACTAGTCCCAACTATAAGATATCTACAAGAGCCACGCTAGAAATACAGAACGAGGTAAGAGGACGTGAATAACTGGAAATCATACAGCACGCACGCAGAAAGCAGGGAAGACTGTGGTGGCTGCATTGGTAGCTGGCTATTGTGGTCCCCTGCAGAGGCGGATGAACCCTGACTCCAAACATGATGCAGATGTGGAGACCACTGAGGCCACATGCACACACACCAGGAGGGCACACAGAGGACCCTGGTCTACCTGAGCCAGGTCCCACCCACGCAGGGCAGGTGCTAGGGCAGGTGCAGCACGGGGCTGGGTCTTCACTAGCCCTGGCGCCGCAAAAGGCTGCAGTGCTCAGGCAGTGTGGGGAGGCCTGGCTCCCGAGCCCTTGTGCACTGACCTCAGGGTGGCAGGGCTGAAACAGTCCGGGACCACGTGCCTTGCTGCCCTGAGTCAGGGTGTCCCAGAGCCTGGAGCCCGGTGGGGCCTGTATCCCAGGGTGGGACCCTACACCCCCCGCCCGGGGCTGGCTTCTCACCATGTGGGCCGAAGACCCCAGTGAGCCTGGTGTCCGCTGCTTCCTCACATGTAGGGAAAAAGCAAGAGAGAGACTTCTGCCGGCCTTTGGTTTAAAAGTCCTCTCCCCAAAATCCCACGTGCCGAAAGCCAGTGAGAATGTTCACCTTTTCAACCAGTGAGGGCCAACGTCAGCCATGGCCAACTTTGCCCTTCTCTGGCCGCCACGTTGCTGCATAAGGTGGCCAGGTCTCCAGGCATGCCTGCTCTGTGGTAGGCTCCCCCTGCAGAGCCCGGAAACTGCACAGGCAACCTGTGCCTCCCTCCATAGGCAGGGCCGGTACTTCCCATCTCCAGCTCCACTGGGGGTTTGCTTCCCACCCCGCTTTCCATTCAGCCTGACCCCTCCATTTCATTATCAACATCGCAGCACCAATAGGTTTGACAACCTAGATGCAATGTGCACATTTCTTGAAAGACAAAAATTACCAACATTCCCTTAAAAGAAAATGGAATAGTTGAAAACCTTAGTTCAATTAAATATTCAACGAAAAAATCACATCTCAATGGAACCCAAGTAGGCATGTGCATGCGTATACACACCCTTGTGCTATGCTTAATTTACTCGTCTCGCACTTTCAGACAAGAGATGACCACGCACGTGTGCAGACACTTTGAGGAAGATGTCACTGCAGTGCAGGGAGGGTTGGTTCATTTCTCATGCACGCTGCTCTGTCCTGTCAATTGGATACCCATTCGGAAAAAATTAAATCTTGAGTCAAACCTCACACCACACACCAAAACTAACTTTATGTTTATTCCAAGTTGAAATGAAAGAGGTGAAACAACAAAATTTTCTGAAGAAAACATAGAAGAATATCTCTGGAACTTTGGAGAAGGAAAAATGTTCTTAAACAGGACATGAAAACAAATAATCACAAATAATAACAAAAACTTTGATTAACTCAGAACATACTATAACTATGAACTTGCATTAATAGAAAAAACTAAGCAATTGGATGGGAGATGATATTTGTGATATCTGACAAAGTACTTGTGTCTATAATATATATTATAATATATAATATATATATATATATTAAAGAAAGCCAATTGGAAAGTCAAAATAAAATAAAAATATGTGCATAAAAACTTGTTCAGGCAATTCAAACAAGTATAGTCAAAAGGACGGAATACATATAAAATGTGCTTAACCTCGTTAGAAATTATAAAAATGCAAAACCCACAATGTCATACAATGGCTAAAATTTTAAAAGTCTACAAAGGATGAAGAGAAGAAGGTGCAAGCACGTAGCAAGTTCAGAAGAGGATGGAGTGAAACTCGGGCCCTCACGCAGTGCTGGCAGTGTGCACGCTGGTCTATTCTCCCCAGAACGCTATTTGTCAGTGACTCACAAAGCTGAGTAAGTGCAGTGCCTGCGACCCATCCGTTCTGCCCAAGGTACCTATCCGAGACACATGTATTCACATTTACCAGGAGACACACAGACTTGTTCGTGTAAGCACTATGTACAAAGACAAAACAAACAAAACTAGAAACTAAACAAATACTTACCAACCACTGAGTAAAAAATGCCTGTAGCATAATTAGATGATGAAATCCTATAAAACATTAGGAGTAAACAAACTGCAACTACATGCCATGAAGTGGATGAGTATCTTAAATGTAATGGACTGAAAGCAGTATAAATCCCATTCATAATAACAGGACACACTGCTCTATGCAGTCGGAAACTGAGGCACCAGTTGCTCTTGCAAGGTATGAAGATGTGGGCAACTGTGAAAAATTCATTAGGTTGTATACTGCTTTTGGATGTTTAACATATCTTGAGAAAAATAGTTTTTTTAAACAAACAACCCAAGAAATAGGGTCAAGGTGGGAAAAAATATGACATCAAAAGCCTGCAGGGCTGGAGTCGGAGCAGAAGACAGGGCGTCTCAGGCTGCCCAGAGCAGTGTCCTCTGCAGAGCATGAGAAGCAGTGTTCCCAACACTCATTCCACTTCATCAAAAGGGCATTACCGAGCAGCATAGCATTGCTTATTTTGCTTTGGTTTTTGTTAAGTTGGTCCTGACAGCTAGGAGAAGTCTAGATCTCATCACAGCACAAGTAAGTGTTCAAGCTGTGCCCTCCCTTGGGGGAAGACCACAGACCTGAAGCAGTGCAGGGACGCTTTCCCCAATGGCCAGCATCACCTGATGAAATGCTGATCCACCTGCATATTTGTCTCTTTCATGCAAGGCATTTGCAATTCCTTACTGTGTCTTTTCAACTTGGAGTTTGCTTTTTGTAAGAGGTTAGGGAAAGATCAGACAGAGAATGGTTTTTAAAAATTCAGGAAGAAACAAAAACACCCGCATGGCAAAGAAAAAAATATCTGCTTTAGATTGATGCATTCCCTTGATATTATGAAAACTCCAAATCATGCTCATGAAGGGTTAACCAGGATAAGTGCAAATAAATTTTTAAAAAATGCAAATAATATGAACATTAAAAACAATGAGAATATATTAACCAAATGCAAGGTTTCCTAGAAATAGAACAAAACCAAATGAATTCTCCCTTTGTTAAACTGATATAGCAGATTTTCAGCACAAACAGAAATAAACACATATTTTAATGTTTATTTTAAAACTTTAAAGTTGAGACTTCCGGCCAAGATGGAGGCATAGGTGAACACACTGTGCCTCCTTGCACAACCAAAAGAAGGACAACGATAAATTTAAAAACAAAAAACAACCAGAACAGATAGAAAATCAAACTCTATGGAAGTCCAACAACCAAGAAGTTAAAGAAAAAGCATTCATCCAGACTGGTAGGAGGGAGCAGACAGACAGCTGGGCAGAGAGGACTCACGGCAAAGTGGTGGATGGCAGAGTCGGTGGTCCCACATTCTTGTGCAGATAAACTGGAAGGAACAACTGGGGAGCAAGACAGGCCGAGCAACCGAGGGCTCCAGCAAAGGGAAGTAAAGCCTCAAAGTCTCTGAATGAAAATACCTGTGGGGGTTGTGACAGCAGGAGAAACACCTAGCCTCACAGGAGAGTTCACTGGAGAGACCCACAGAGTTCTAGAATATACACAAAGACATCCACCTGGGAATCAGCACCAGAAGGGCCCAATTTGATTGTGCGTAGCGAGGGACATAACTAAAACCCAGCAGAGAGTGAAGCAAGCGGCCCCCACAGACAGCATCACAACACAGTGACGTGGGTTACCCTGCCCTGGTGAACACCTAAGGCTCCACCTGTTACTACTTAACAGGTACCCCCAAGACAAAAAAAAAAAATGGCCCAAATGAAAGAATGGATCAAAGCTCCAGAAAAAATATAACTAAGCAATGAAGAGATAGCCAACCTATCAGAGGCATAGTTCAAATCACTGGTAATCAGGATGCTCATAGAATTGGTTGAATATGGTCACAAATTAGATGAAAAAATGAAGGCTATGATAAGTGAAATAAAGGAAAATGTACAGGGAACCAACAGTGATGGGAAGAAAACCAAAACTCAGATCAATGGTGTGGACCAGAAGGAAGAAAGAAACATTTAATCAGAAAAAAAGTGAAGAAACAAGGATTCAGAAAAATGAGGAGAAGCTTAGGAACCTCCAGGACATCTTTAAACAGTCCAACATCCAAATCATAGGGGTACCAGAAGTAGAAGAGGAAGAGGAAGAAATTGAAAACTTATTTGAACAAATAATGAAGGAGAACTTCCCCAACCTGGCAAAGGAAATAGACTTCCAGGAGTTCCAGGAAGCTCAGAGAGGTCCAAAGAAGTTGGACTCAAGGAAGCACACACACAGGCACATCATAATTATATTAGCCAAGATTAAAGATAAGGAGAAAATCTTAAAAGCAGAAAATGAAAAGGAGACAGTTACCTACAAAGGAGTTCTCATAAGACTTTCAGCTGATTTCTCAAAAGAAACCTTACAGGCAAGAAGGGGCTGGAAATAAGTATTTGAAGTCATGAAAGGAAAGGATCTACATCTAAAATGACTCTATCCACTAAAGCTTTCATTTAGAATGGAAGGGCAGGTAAAGTGCTTCCTAGATAAGATCAAGTTAAAGGAGTTCATCATCACCAAGCCCTTATTATATGAAATGTTAAAGGGACTTATCTAAGAAAAAGAATAAAAATACAAAGAGTAAAATGACAACAAAATCAGTTATTAACAACCGAACCTAAAACAAAAACAAGACTAAGCAAACAACTAGAACAGGAACAGAATCACAGAAATGGAGGTCACATGGAGGGTTATTAGCAGGGAGGGAGTGGGAGGAGAATGGGGGGAAAGGTACAGGGAATAAGAAGCATAACTGGTAGGTACAAAATAGACAGGGGTGGTTAGGAATAGTATGGGAAATGGAGAAGTCAAAGAACTTATATGTATGACCTGTGGACATAAACCAAAGGGTGGGGTGGGAATGCAGGTGGGAGGAGGTTCGCAGGGTGGAGGGGAATAAAAAGGAGGAAATGGGACCAATGTAACAGCATAATCAATAAAATATATTTAAAAAATAAAACTGTAAAGTTGAGGAGTGGAAAAAGTAAAATGTTAAAATGTAGATAATCAATACTAAAGAACAAGTGGTGATGCTATTTTGAATTATGTTCTGATTTGCATATGAATCACTGGTGGTAAAATAAAAGAAATTTAAAACAAATAAATTGCCTTGATTCCATTATCTGCACAAGCATGGTTCCCAGTTTATTTGTAACCATGATTTCTGTTAAACCATGTAAGTATAATACTTGCTGGAAAATATGAGATTTAGTTAGAACGTATGCCAAGCACCTGAAATTCCCATGTCAACGTCATGGGAATTTCACACTCAGCTTATTCCCTCCACCTCCTACTCAATATTTCGAAGCCTCCTTTAGAAACAAAAAATGGTGAGTGTAATTTTATCAGAAATATTTTCCTACTGAAATTTTTTCCAACAGAAATTTAGCACTCAAATCTTTAGAAATTAAATTTTAAGTCTACTGAAAATGACTTCTAGTAAAACAGAGGGATGGTGCATATTGTTATTGGGGTTTTTGAGGAGAAAAAGCAAATAATAAAAGGAATTCCTGAGAAAAATTGTAGTGAATTTCAAGGAACATATACGAGAATTTTTTAAGTATTACACCATTTTCTCCACCATAGTGATAGAGTTTTAGAGAACTTAAGACTCAAGTTCAGCCCCTCAGTTCAACCTAAATAGGCGGGAAACAACACAGGGCAGAGTAACGCCAGCTGCTCCGGGCACGTGAGCCTGGTCAGAGGTCATCCTGGACAGTCTCCTGCTTGTCCCCTCCATCCACCTGCAGGACCTCTCTGCAGGGGGCTCCTTCCCATCTCGAGTTGTAGCAGCTTGGTAGACCAACACTAGCTATGCACAGCTGCCAGAAAATGAATATAATTTACCCAAAACTCCCAGGCCCTGGATCAAACCTCCCAGCAATTAAAAAAAATTTTCACCAGGTTTTGTCTTCACAACACTAACTAGACTCATGTGTGTGTGTGTATGTGTGTGAACCATGATTCATGGAAGCTCAATTTTCTTTCTTATAAACCATTCCTTAAATATGAAAGTTGTATATCCTTAGGTTGGCAATCCAGTCTATTATGCCTTTAGTAGTTTAGTAGTATACTTAAGAGAAATCCCTGTTTTATTCCCCAAGAAGTAGTACTGATAGGCGTTGAGTAAGAAAGCTGAAGGAAGGTGGCAGTCAACTGGCAGTGTTTGAATTTCAGCCCATTGAACAAGAAAGCCATTGTCTGTTGGCTGGACTGTCCTATTTGAAGTTGACTGCCTGTGTGGAAGCCCTTTGGCCTCCTCTCCTTCCCAGATAAATAAGATTCAGTAACAACATCTGAGAACAGAACAGCAAGGTGTAAAGAAGAAAGCAGTTGCTTTAACACAGCTTTGATGTATCAAGGATACAGGGTAGCTGGCGTACATAGCACAATTTCTAGATTCATTCCACCTGAGGGCAGCAGCAAGAAACAAGTGGATGCTGTCTTCACCTCAACTCTTTAATTTCTCTTCCTGAGACCATCTCGGATGCAGTGTTTCAAACTCTCAAACTGCCTTTCTATTGACAGTGACTCCCTCCACACATCTCTGCATGTAGCTACTGTTCAATATTCTCTCGTAGACAGTTTCATGCTATAAAGGCCAAAAAAATTGTACCATGGCCAGGATCAAAAAGTATTGAAAGTTTGCTCACTAGATGGAGACCCAAAGAGACTCCAAACAATGTATGCATTTCATGAAATATTCCTTATTCTAAATTCTAAGTGTTCGTGATACCATTTGAAAAGAGGGAAATAAGATTAATTGGTAAGAAGAAAACAACTTAAAATTCCATTACTTCCATATGATGTACAGAAAACAATTTACCGTTTCAGTATCTTAATATTTTCAGAGGCAGAAAAATTTGCCAAATCAGTAGTAAAAACTGTTACTTCCATGTGGGAAAAGAATAGAGCCTCTGACATGATCCCAACAGAAAGCTACCAATGTGTCACAAATGGAGAAGGAAACCCATATCCCCATGTTTCTTTTTTTTTTCAAGGTTTAAGAAATGCAAAAATTTCTGGGGCTTTAGAATTCTGTCACTTTCCATTCATTTCTTTACCTTGACTTTTTTATTCTCTGTTCTTCAATATTTGCATATGAGTATATTTTTGGAATAAATAAACTTGGATTATGGCAACAGCATGAAATTTACAGCTGTGAAGCTAGGAATGAGTGACATTTGAAGCAAATATTATCAACAGATAGAATGGTACATTTTTAGGAAAACTGTCCTCTTGCTACTAGAGTGGGGACCACCAGGCCACAGAAGAGAGAAACAATGAGAAAATATACATGGTGTATACACATCTGCAAAGCACTGGGTGACGTTTTGGCTATATCAGTAAGAGCTGTGTGACACTGGACAGGTTGACCCTCCATTTCTCTGTCCCTGTGTTTTGTTGGTTTACTCTTTAATTGTATCAGTGATGTGAGAAGGATGTTCTTGGGGCCCCTCCCAGCACCTCTCTGAGCAGGACCCCTCAGCCAGGTCCACCCTCTGCTTCGCCCTGATACTTCTTCCGTCTTGGAAACCTGCATCAGATCCATCTTGATGAGGTTCCCGCTGAAGGTCAGTTGAAATCCCCTGGTCCAGAGGAACTACAGGGGGTCCCATCTCAGGAATGTAGTGCCTTCATTTTCTCGGTGGTATCAGATGAAACCTCTCAGGGATGTAAATGTCACAGTTTGGAAGTCATCCACGAAGCAAGAGGTTATTGTGGTTCTCAGGCTGTAGTCCACAGCCTCCCATTGATCCTAATTGTCTACTTGGGATGTTTAATTCAGCTTCAGCAATAATGAAAGAAATAATTAATACACACATAAAACATCACTTGCCATCTATCAGATGAGAAAAAAAGGAGTCATTTAAAAAAAAAGTGCATATGCAGCAATTTCTTAATCTTCCAAAGAGGCTGTAAATTGGAACAGACTTGTGAGGGGAGAAAAAGCAAGTTGGCAGCACACACCAAAAGCATAAAACGTTTCTGCTCTTAGAATTCATAATTTCACTTCTACAAGTGAGACCTAAAAATAAACTAACATGTAAGCTCACTTATGTACTCAGACAGTCCTTTCTGCACTACTTTATAGCGAGTAAACCAGAACCTGTGTACATGAGGACGCCGCGCCGAGTGTGCCACGTAGATACAGGTAGGGATGCCCGGCTGGCGCCAACTACGGGTGTTGGAGAGTCGTTAATGGCACCGGGGACTTTGTGACGTAATGTCGATTATTAGAAAACAGAAAAAGCTTGACAGAAATACCATGAATATTAATAGTGGCTAAGTAAGAATAGTGGGTGTATGTAAGATTTTCTTATTTATATGTTCCCTATATTCCAAAAAAATTAAGTTCATCATAAACAAAATAACATTACATGAAAAAATTGAACAACTTTATATTCCACAGAGTTTGATAAAAACCATGTTTGCTCTCCCAGACGTAACATTTTATGTAATAAATGTATATTTAGACTGCATCTATCTGTGCAAATCAAAATGGAGATTATTGAAATATTTTTAATGATATCTCTATTACCCATATGATACAAATCACGTTCCTTTCAGCAATCTGTTATTTTACATGAAAGCTGATGCTTTGCCTCACAGTAAACTGACTAATCCAGATTTAGTTTCCAGACATTTGGGTTTAATGAGGATCAAGCATTTGCCAAACCATTGCTGTTCAAACCTAGACACTAAAGTGGTCACAGATTTTCATCAGTAGGAGCCACTGCAATAGGGAAGAGTCCAACGTAAATTTAACACAGGAGACTGGGTGTCTTAAAGGGAGAGAGACAAAGGTAGGGAAGGGGGAGCAGAGGCCCATTGTACTTGGGGAGTGAGAACTCACCCAGGGTCGGTCAATGTCGGTAGTGCTCTGAAGGCCATTCTTTGCTCATTAACTGGGGTTCTGTGGGACCCTGAGTTAGAAGCATTTCCTGAGGTAGAACAAACAGACACACTGAATGGCTAATTATAAATATATGCCACCCCACTAAGTTCTAAGTGTTCAAATAGAAAATAAAATAGGACAGGATAATAGTTAATTTAAATTTAATACTGCCTAAAAAAATTCTGGAAATGTAGGACATGTAGTATTTATTTTATATTGTCTCAAAGAGTAAATATGTGTTGTCTAGGTAAATTAGAAAAACATATATGTAAGAAGGATCGTGTCCATAGGGAATTCTGGGAAGGGTGTAGTCAGGTGGCATGGGCGGGGTGGAGGGCCTTGACTGGGACACATTTTGGGGCCACTGATGTGGAGCTGTGAATTTACCCTTTCAACTAACAGGTACCTAGGTAAAGGATTATTATACACCCATCTCTGTTTTGGGCTGAAAGCTCTGGTTTTCCTCCATAAAGTATGCACATCAACTATTTCCCGCTGTGCTCATACATATGGAACAAGTCCATGAGTGACAGAAAGGCAGGGAGATCTTTCAGCATGCAAATTGCAATGACAAAGAATTGTTTAAATTGTTTGCCTTTAGGTTTAAAACGCCCAGCTTTACTTCGGGCTTACAAAGAGTGCAAGTTCCCTCTCTTACATGCTCCACCACATAATCCGCAGCAAATCTGCAGCTGAGCGTCTCTGTGTGTCTTCAGCTGCTCCGGGAGAGGAGTCCACACACACAGAGGTGGGATCAGTGCTCCGAGAGCTGATCCCCACGAGGAAGGCCAGCAACCTGCCACCAGCACACAGGGGCTTGAGCACCGAAAGCCTGCTGTCTCGGGGCTGCTTTGCTCCCCCGATGGACATGTGGGGTGACATCTGGGAGCACCACTCCATTTGATGTGTCCTTTTATCATTGCACCAGTATCAGCTGTCAGGTGTCTGGCAGTGCGACGCTGTGTTCCTGTGTGACCAGGTTAATTCCTCACATAAATAAATACAGGCATTTTCTACCTCTTGGAGTTTTAAGATTGTTAGGGTCGACGGCTCTATAACCCCACTGTACTCTACGGGTGCTGTCGACATTCAGTGTAACAGCTACTAGGAGATGTATTTTAAAACTAGAAACTGTGAGAGGATCACAGTATCCACAGTTCAGGCCTAGTAGCCATTTCACAAATGTAGGTAAATCAAAACGACTGATTTGACGGTGTGTTTACCAGCGCGAACCAGGAACAAGAGCCTCACAGAGTCCAAAATCAAACTCTGTCTGCTGATCACACTGAAGCTGACCGTACTGCTGTTGCTTTTAATTTTGTTAATGGGACCATAATCCTCCCAGACATCCAAGCTTTAAACCTCAAAATTATGTTTAAAATCCCCTCGCCCTTATCCCTTCACAATCTCATCAGTTGCAAAGCCCTGCAGATTAAAACATGCTGCTTCTGCAGCGGCTCTGAAATGCGTGCCTTTCCCGGCTGTCCTGGTCCCAACAGCACCTCACTAACCTCAACACTATGTCTGTTTCTGGATTTTTCTCAGAACTTCCAAATTGTCCTGTTGCCGCCAGGGTCTCTCGGCTCAGGCCACACCACACACCGTTACCATAGGAACCTTCCTCAAGAACAACTTTAATTTCTCGTGTCATTTCCTGGTGGAAGACTTTCATTGAACTCCCCTTTGCTATGAGATAACTTATTAGCAGACCATAGCAGACCACCCAAAACTGTTGACAAACCGTGTTTCAGTAACAGTTTTCATTCCCTCTCTGTTCCTCCCAAACTGGGCCTCGCCGCTGGAGATTCTTTTGTTTACGTGATGCATGGCAATAGTCAGTGATAGTGTTTCCCTGTTGAACTGCCCTAAGATTTCCTTCTAAGCAGCGCTGCATTTAGTGTGTTCAGGCTTACATTAGACACACACACACAGGGAGACACACACAGGGAGACACACACGTTCACGTCATGTTCTCCCTCCATCAGAGTGTTTTACGTCTTTGCTCCCAGGGCCCAGCCAGAGGTCCCAGACATCACTGTGAGGCCAGGGATAGACCTGGGGTACTGACAACAGCAGAGTTCTCAGTGCCCCCCTCAACCCAAATAGCTAGAATTTTGTTTATTTTACAGTGGTACCTCAGTACTCACCGCTAATTCATTCTGGAACAGGTGACGAGTGCTGAAACCAGCGAATACTGAACAATGCAATGAATACAGGGTTGGGTGAGTTCTGAAGCTGATGAGTACCGAGGTATTACTGTATTTTATTTTTGGATTTTTTATTTCTAATTAAATTTATTGGGGCAACATTGGTAATAAAATTATATAGGTTTCAGCTGTACAGTTCTATAAGCCATCATGTATATTGTATTGTGTGTTCACCAAGCAAAGTCAAGTCTCTTGTTACTGAAAACACAACACCAAAACAGCCACCACAATAGCCGAACTTGTGAGGCAGAGGGCAGATGCTGGTGCAAAAGAAGAGCTTTCATTCAGGTGCTGTGTGATCTGGGACAATGATGGAATCCTGTCTCAAAGCCCATTTCCTCAGCGAGACCAAGACAAAGCCAGTGTCCAGAGTTCCTGCTCCAACGTTAAGGACAGCTGTTTGGAGCCTGCAGGCAAATGCTCAGTTGTCATAGACCCCATCCAGGTACCTTGCTGCCAGCTGCTGTTCATTTCAGGCCCCCTCCTGGGGCCTACCTGCAGGGCCGTGGGCCATGTGGCTGCTGGGGCCGCAAGGATGCGTGTTTGGGAGAGAGTGTAAACACACTGGTGAATGTGTCACCAGGTTTGTGCGGACGGGAGAGAGACTCCCTCCTGGGGGTCACGGGCCACGTGGCTGCTGAGGTGCCGTGTGAGTGCAGGTCATGAGCAAGGCAGATGTAAGCAAGATAGAGCATTTCTTTGTTCTCCTGGAGTTATATTAGTTTAGGGCGTGGGATAGACCAGGTGCTTTCTGAAAACGACCAGTTGAGTTCCTAAACTTTCCCACACTTTGGGTGGGTCCACCTCCCAACCAATCCCTTCTTTCCCCAGGCTGGACTGGCAGGCCTCCCTGGTCCACTACCTACCCCTGTGCCATTTTTTAAAAAAGATCTATTTATTTATTTATTTATTTATTTATTTATTTATTTATTTATAGACAGAGGAGAAGGGAGTGAGAAAGAGAGGGAGAGAAACATCAACATGTGGTTGCCTCTTGCCCAGCCCCTACTGGGGACCTGGTCGACAACCCAGGAATGTGCCCTGACTGGGAATCAAGCCAGCGATGCTTTGGTTAACAGGCCAGCACTGAATCCACTGAGCTACACCAGCCAAGGCCCCCTGTGCCATTTTGACTTCTATGCTGTATGTGACTGTCTTCCCCTGGTCCCACCCCAATCTGATGCCAGAGAAGGCCTGGAAGGGTTTTCTCCTCTATCCAGTCACCTTGCTGGCCTTTTGTGTACCACCCCTGCTGCCCTCTTGGCCAATGTGCTTCAGACAGACTGTCCACCGGTGACATTCTTCCATCTCCACTTATCCCCTCATGCCTTCCTTTACCTTCTCCCACCCACCTTTCCCTCTGGTAATCACCATGTCGTCATTTGTTTTACTTAATAATGTATCCTATGGTACTCAATTATCATTTTTACAGTAGTTTCCATTACTTTTTTAAAAGTTTGAATTCTTGTTTCCAAGGTGAAGAGATACCTTACCCTCACCTCCTAGGTATCCACGCTACAGGAGATCTGAAACAGAACCTCTCAGGAATCTCCCACGTTAACCTTGCTGATGGAGGAGACAGCTCTCCCAAGAATCGCAGATCGAACCTCCAAGGAGACATGGATGGATTCTGCTCGAGACTGGAGATCAAGGCCCCTCTGGCTGCCACAGTCTACTTGGTCTCTTCCTCTCTTCTCCCCAATGCCATTTTCGTCTCCCCTGTTTTACGGTGCTCGATTGCTGAAGTGCAGTTCCGAGACTTTGTTGGCCTAATCTTGGTGCTTGAGGCAAACCTAGAGAATGAACACAAGTCCGCGGATGGCAAACGCGCCTTGTCTACAGACTCCAGAAACATGGCACCTGCCCCCTGGCTGCTCCCAGGGGGCAGGGTTTGGTCTAAGAGGCATTGTTTCAAGCAGGCCTTCTGACGATTCTCATGCTATTGCTTATTTTTGCCAGAGTTCAGCACGGTCTCTCCCAGTTCTTAAATGCTTCTGCAGAGGGACTCAGTCAACAAAGAATGAAATCGAGCTACAAAGACAGAAGCCCAAAAAGTTCTCATAGGGTGCATGGCCAGTATGCGAGGCTGCAAAGGACCCCGGGTGGTACAGGGATTTTAGAGGTCAGAATGGGGGACCAGTTCCCATTGCTAAGGCAGGAGGGCCCACAGAGATGGGAAAGACTACAGATCTCTGCTGTGGGCCTGGCCATGCAGCCTCTCCTCGTGGATGGCACTGCGTGTCACCATGAAGACACATCTGTGGAAGACAGGAGAAGATGCTTGAGCCATGGCAGGTTGTCAAGAGGGAGAGTGTCACACAACAACCTTACACAGCGAGACACACCAGTGATAGACACGGACAGGGTAAATCTGCTCCCACCAGGGCCTGAGGCTGCGTGCTCGGTGTGGCCCACACATGCTCCGTGGGACCAGGCCTGCCCTCACCTGCTGGCCTGAAGCTCAAGGCTGAGCCCCTGTCAGGGAAAGGTCCTTAGGCCAAGGGACACCCAGCATCTGCTGATGGAGAATTTGGAGTCAGAAGACATCGTGTCCCAAATGACAGCAGTTCTGAAACTGCTGCGACTTCACCTCTGATTTATTGCAGGTCAGCTTTTCGTCATCCCAGCCCAGCCACCCTCGCTCCCTCCAGGTGTGGTGGTGGACCCGCCTGCACCCCAGCTCCCTCTCTGGGACCGCTTCCTAGGACTCTGACTCCAGACAAGAGCTTTCCTGGGGCAATCTTCTCAAATGAGCAGGTCCTTCCTGTGTGTTTTAAAGCCACCAGCAAATGAATCTTTGGAAATAAAGACAATGGTATGAATCATTAGAGTACATTTAAATTCAACAGAAAAGTTTGTATCCTGAGTTTCATTTTCTTGATCTTACCTGGGACACCCTCTGAGAGCTGTGGTTCTATTTTTAGAGCCCACTATTTCAGGCAATGTGAATGGTTTGGAGAGGTTTCAAAGAAAGGCAAGTAAAATGATTAAATGAGAATAAAATCAATACACAAAGAGCTAAGAACCTTTGGAGAGGAAGGGAAGGGGGCCATGGTAACATCAGCCTTTGAACAATGCCCATTGTCCTGTGGATAAGGGGCAGGTGGGGTGGAGGGACAGCAAGGACGGAGTTGTCACACACCTAGCTTCATGCACGGGCCTCACCACCTGTCGCCAACCGCCACTCCTGACAAACAATCCACTGTCCTTGCCATGTCCACAGTGACACAGTGGAAGCAGGACGCATCATGTCATTCTTCTCAAATAGGTCTCTTTCCTCCCTGGACATCCAGAAGGGGACTCCAGGTCCTTATCACGACCTGTGTGTATAGTACATGTCAAAGTACATATATATTTAAGTAACACATATATGTACTGTGATATGTTGTATGTAAATATAAATGCATATACATTTATCTACATATATATTCGTAAACAGTATATATACATACATACTCTTAAAATGCATTAAAAACACAGCATTGTTTAGGTGGGTTTCAATACAGGGACTAGAATTCATTTCACTATAATCCTTGCAGGCTACTCCCAAGCTGAAAACTCACCATCCGTCATAAAAATTGTCAGACTCCATCCTTTTAAATATTGTTTTTAGCTCGTCCGTAGCTTTCATCCTGTGTAGCTTCCTTCAGAAATGCTTTGCAGACTCTCAGACTGCCCTCTGAGTCTCGCTTATTTTCATAACTTTTCCTTTTCCCTTGGTTCCCCCTTTTTTATTCCTGACAATAAACTAAAATTCCACCAAGTATTTCCTTTCTACCTTTTTGACATCTAAAATCAACAGTTTTCTTTCAATTATGTAAATCATAAAATAATATGTACTCACTGTACAGAAATCTCATGACAATGTAAAGTTAAGTCTTCTTCAGACTCTGAGTGTTAATTCCCAGCTCCAAATAATCATTCCCAGGAATTCACTGTATATTCTTTCTGATCTGTGCATGAGAATATATGTAGACGTGCATGAACATACAGAAATAGGTCTGTGGTTTGTGAAAGCCTTTTCTAACACACATGCTATTATAATGCACACGCGTCAGGGTCAGACCCCAGGCTCGGAAGACCCGTGCATGGAAGGGCTGGGCTTCCTGAGGCTTTGGTAGTTTTGTGGTAGCCCTGCCTATCCATCTTCACAGCAGCTTGCTTTCCCTGAAAAATTCACACTGGCATTATTTTCATTGCAAAAGCATAGCTCCCGTAACTCACTTTAAAGATGGCATTTAATGTATTTTACATGAAATCATCTGTAGCTTTAATCAGAGTTTCTGAAACAGCCCTTCTGTTAGTGGGTAAATATTTCCCCAGGACACACGGCAGGAACCCCAGTGTTTAAATGGAAGGCATGCGTGTGTTCAACGTGAGCACATTTTGCGTGACCGTCCTTCAAAGACACTGTGATGATTTATACACTTTTCAGTAACTAATATTAGTCGTTTTGCTTATTTTAAAGCATTGTGTTAATCGGTGTGTCTTAATGCTTTGAATTCTATATTGAAAATTAAATGTGTGTTCTTCTCTGCTAAAGAACATGAAACCCCTGAGGGATGAGGTGGAGATTAAAAATAAAATAGGTACTACTTAAGGAACTCAGAAAACAAAACACCAAGTGAGACAAGGCCCACCCATTCCACCAGGTCAGTGAGGATAAGAAACAACGGGGACGCCCTCCGTGCACTCCGGAACTCTCCGGCCTCATCTGCTCACCTGAGGGTGATGCACTCTCAGTCCCAGCTTACTCGTTGTCCTGGCGCCCCGTGCCATTGAGAGCTCACCCCAGATGTTTTTCATCTGTAACACTGCTGTTGCTGATAGTTGCCCTGGAAGTCCAGGACGGAGCAGGGAAACCCACTGCGCATGCCCTTCCTCCTACACCCTTTTCTATCAGCCTGTGGGACGCCTTAGCAGGAGTCTCATGTAAGCACACAGTGAAATCTGAAAATATAATCAGTGACAACGCTCTTTTCTAACTCCTCCCACCGTGTGCGGGGACGTGTGGCGCCTACAAAACCCACGAGGGCGCCCAGCACGGTGGCAGGCAGCCCGTGGAGGGGCAGAGGCGCTGCGTTGTCAAACTGGACTATACACACGGTTTGAGGAGCTAAACCACAGGGCTCCTATGATAACGCTGACAGTGAAAAACAGAAGGAAATCCGCCAACACAGCAGTAGGTACCACAGGTTGGAGTTTAGAAAAGCTCGTGCCTTTGAAGATCTATTTTGTAAATCAACCTGGGTTTGCTTTAATTGTGTTGAAATGTTTGTGAACGGGCCCTCTGAAGCTAGGGAATCCCTGTTTTTCCAACACCAGTAAAAAGATTTAATATAATTACTCGACAAACATAGCATCAAAAATCTTTGAGGCTTTTACTGAACTAGTTATTTAAATAAAAATGTAAGATCAAGAGAGAAACTGAACAAGCTAAAAAAGCATGTAACCTGCTCATAAAAGTTTATTTTTGAAACAAAAATATATATATATATTTTCATGGTGTTTCTATTTTTAGTAGGGTAAGTGCATATTTTTTACTAGAATGGAATGAAATTAAGAATGCCTTTAATTTCGCAGCATAAACAGAACAATTCATTAGAAAGTTTTGTTTTTCCTAGTAAAAAGGTATTCTTAATGGAGCCCCAAAAACAATATCTGTGGAAATATTTGGAGTACATATTTAAATCTTTAAATACCAAATATTCTCCAGGGAACAAAACTTACTGAGTGTAGGTTTATGCTAACTCTACAGGTATGAAGCGATTTTCAAACCTCGCTTAAACTCTCGGCTGTCTGACTGAAGCGTGCAGAACCCGGCCCTTTCTCCTGGCCAGCTATGGACACGCTTAACTACCTGAAGCGTGCAGAACCCGGCTCTCCCAGCCGGCTATGGACACGCTTAAACACACTGCTAGCGGCTCATTGAAACACGAGAAATAATCATGCACAGAAAACAGTTTTCTGAGTGGAAGTCAAGGACGGAGCACCCACTCTCCAATTCTTTGAGCCGCTCCGGGCTAAACCCCCCTAGGGGGAAGAGCCCCTTCCTTTGTCCCAGTGGGTTTGTATTGAGAAAGTAGACACAGTTTGTGGATTCACAGTCTGGCAGAAGGGATCAAAGGGAACACGTATCTTACAAGGATGTTAACAGAGTTTCTGTTGTGATTCCGGGCAGAGATTGGAGTTTTATCATATGAAAAGACTACAGGTTTCAAAGGTTTCCTTCAAATTCCAAGTTAATAACATTCTCCAGCAAACAGATCTCGCAGGATCTTGCATATTCTTTGTCCCAGGCCTGATTACCCCGGGGGTCCACCGTCTCCAGTCTGAGCTGACCCTTAGGCTGTTTGCTAAGCCCTGAGAAGGGCTGGAGACAGAGGCAGCAAGGAGACTTGGATTTCTCACATCTGAATACAAACACTCAGGCTAAGAGGGGGCAGGGGTAGATGCCGATCACCCCTTCCTTTCCACAGCCCCTTCATTTATTTCCACAGTCTCGTCTTATTCCACAGAGGCCTTTACGAGATCAGCCCCTGTCTTAGGTCCATTCTCTATCCTAGAGAATTGTTACCTGTCATTGGTAACTGATCTAGCATTAAAGGCCAGACACAGAACAGGTAGCATTCATGCCAGGGGAATAAGTTTTTGTCTCCTTAGTGGCTCCTGATCCGGAGGTCTCTCACTAAGAGAGCCTAAGTCACAGGGGGTCACAGCTTCCTGAGACCAGGCAGAGTGGCCCTCAACACAGATACAATATTTTTCTCACAGAGAAAAGTGAAAACTTAGATTTTTAACCCACAAAACAAAAATTTTAAAGAACATTTACAACAATTTTAGAAAAAAATTAAAAATATGAAATATTTTCAAAATACATTCAACATGAAAATGGTGACTGATTAATGCACTGATTCATAAAAGTGATTTTATCTAAATCTAAGATTTTGTTTATGTATTTAAAATTTTAAATAACATGCATAACTTTTAAAATTGCATTCATTGTATACAAATGTTATCTTTATTTTTCAGAACTGATTTTATTTCTAAAAAAACGTTTTAGGTTAGGACTATTTAATTAGCCAACCAATGTATTAGGACTTTTCATCAGTCAGTACATACAAAACAAACTTAAAATTCCACACTGTTGTTTGCTTTCCAGGGTCATGCCACGACCTGGCAGGTTGCAGCCTAGGGCCCTGGAAACAGGGGACCCCCAAAGCAGGGAGGCAGGCAGACAGCAAAGGGCTTGGGAGGAGCGGCAGGCGCAGCCCTGAAGGCGCACCGCATGACAGGCAGGCAGCCCCTGGGACCGTCCGAAGTGCGGGAGCCCCTGTGTGGCTGGGAAACTTGCCCCGACTGAAGGTGGCAGGTGAGAGAGGGTCGAAGCCGCTGGGGGGCTGAGGACAATGACGGACACTGACACGCCCTAGGAAAAGCTGGACGCTCCCACTGGCTTTAACTATCGTTAGTAGTCAGACATTCTTAGGTAGCAAAACTAGACATTTCAAGATTATTGTTACTTGAAAGGAAAGGAAAGGGAAGATAAAATTTTTCTGGGGTTCTAGAAATACTCTATTTCTTGAACTTGATGGAGTTTAGACAAACGTTTCTCTTATAATTCACAAAACCTACATATGAGTTTAATTTGCATTCTGTGTGTGTCAAATTTTCATTAAAAAGATATACAGATAAACAGTCTGTCGTGGCCACCGACCGGCAGTGACTGCAGAATGCTGCAGATGGCTCATGGAAACATGAGAAAAACATACACAGAGACAATCGAGTCCTGTGGAGAAATAGGGATGAAATGGCCACTCTCTCTAGTGGGGAGCGTCGTGGCCCCCTTCCCTAGGGGAGAGCGTCCCATTCCTCCACCGGAGCAGGCTTTTATTGGGTTCGTTTGCATAAGAATTCAGGTAAAGCTCATTACTCATTGTCAGGAAGTGAGGATTGAACAATAAACAACAAGGAACTCTGAGGGCCTATTTTGAGTCAGGGTCAAAGAGCTATAAAAGACTTTAAGGAACAAACTTATTTCTTCCCTGGACCCTTATCATTCAATTGAGAGCATTCTAAACAAAGCAGGTTTCACAGGATTTTACATATTCTTTTTTAGGCCTGATCACCCCGGGGACCCCGCCCTGTCCAGCACAGGGCGGCACCACCCTGTCATTGTTTCAGGCTTAAGTGGAGCAAGGGAACTAAGGCAGCCAAGAGATTAAGAGATTTTCTCCCAGACAATGAGGATTCAGGCTTTGTTAAAGCTGAAGGGAGAGGGTCCATCACCTGCTTTTGCTGTAGTCCCCAAAGTCCTTCCTTGGGGGCCTCCCACATGACTGTGCCTGTCTTAGGTCGTTCCCCCTTTGGGGAATCTTACCCACCATTGGCTAACCAACCTAGCATTGGGGGCCAGGCAGGGTGAAGTAAAAGGAGCAGAAGTGGTGCTCCTGCCAGGGAGATAAGCTTTTATCTCCTTGCTGGCTTATGGTCCAAGGTTGTTCCCTCAGCCTTAGCCTTGGCGGGGGTTATAGCTTCTGATACCAGGCAGGGCAGTTTCCAACAACAGTCTAAAAAGTATTTTGAAAATTTGTATCTAAAACCCCATTTTTCATTTTCTAGGGTAATTGATTTTTTGGAATATAGAGCCGTTTAAGAGTCCACTTCCAGCAGGACCACACCCCTGACTGATGTATCTCTCCATTGCATCAGCCTGAAGGTTGGGTATTATTAAAATCATGCGAGAACAAACATCCTGATGACCCATGGGAGCCCAGATGGGTTGGGAGCTGCCAGGTCCTTTTGATAATCCACCCCTCTGTTACATTGCACTTTTTAAGGACTCCCAGGATGGCCCCAGGCTGACAGAAATGAATGCACCAGGGGACCATACCTCTGCTCTGGCCACAGACATGTCTGGACAGTTGAATACTCACACAGACCCCTCACAACCTTGAGTCCCTGCTCAGGAGACAACTTAAAAAGGACAAGTAATGCCCAACCTACTTCTGTGCATCCTTGTCTTTACTTTATTCCACTTGCAATTAGCCTCCTTCAAATTTATTCGATGTACTCAAAAGGGACGCTCCTCAATGTTCTATCCATCCAGGCTTCAAGAAGATGGCTTTTGGCCGATGCTTGGCAGGCCCTTATCCTCCTAGTGCAATGTGGGTGCTCATGAACACGTGGTTATAGATCTTTCAGTAACTTCAGAAAGAATAGCAATGAGACTTCCCAAACCCTAGCATCTCCAAAGGGGGGTCCCAGGCTCTCTGGCCAATGTCGTATGAGGCGATTGAATTGCTATGGGCCGTACACCAGCTGAGCACGGTGATGTCCATGCATTGGCCCCCTGGTACCCAAGAGCTGTAGAGCAGGGCATCAAAATGCCAGTAATGCATGGCCATGGTGCCCAACCAGGAGCACAGAAATACTTGCAATTGTTTGGGACGATCAGTTACTTATCAGGGGGATTACTTCTTTAGTTATATAAATGCTCGACTACTATGTTGTACACCTGAAACAAATATAATATTGAATGTCAATTGTAATTGAAAACAAAAGAAGAAATGACCTCACAAAGAAAAAATAGCTGTTAAACAATGATAAAATATATTTACATCGAGATGATTTCCTTAATCTAAGTGAGTATGGACTTAGGTTTGTGTTTGTATGCTTTGTAGGTATAAGCATGTGAACACACCTGTGCATATGTTGGTGTGCATGTGTGTGCTCATGTGTATTTGTGTGATACCATGTATGTATACTTTGGAGTAAGGTAGGGATGCATGTTGGTACAGGGAAATATGATTATCATGGAAAGATTAAAATGAACTGAGAATTTGAAAATGGAAACCTCAAAGCAGAAAAAAAATGTCAAGGAAGTGAAATGATAGAAATTGTCGGCACCACCATGTGAGATGTTTAAGAACACATGCATTGAGATAGGTGTGTTCCCAGCTCTTTATTTCCTCTATATGGACTTCGTGAAAACAGCCCTCAGTTCTGAGACTTCCACTTGTTGTTGATAGATTATTCTCCTTTAATAATTCTTTTCCCTATCTCATAAGTTTTACCCCAAAACAAAACAAGAACCATCTGCTTTACTGTACACAATTTTCAATCAATTCATCAGTAGCTTTAGAGTAAAAGAAGCAAATCAAACGAATTATTAGTCCACGTGGGAACTGTGAGAACAGCCTGACAGGCTGGGAGCGTTTTCATTTCAAAGTAACTTGGTTTCCTCACCTTTTGTAATTAGGAAGCCCCAGACTCTTTTTGACTTGCCACGTACACTTTTCATTGTTGCCTTTTATAATACTTATCGAAAAAAGTATCTGAATATCGGGCATCACAAAGTGCAAAGAAACACACACACAGACATACACAGATGACGCTGTCCAGCATTTTCTAAGGAATCCAAGATTCATTATAATTATTCTGCCATTCTCTCAAATTCTGATTCACTTCTTTAATCCTTTTCCCCTTATAATTTGGCACTTTGATTCTCAGGTAGCAAAATTCACTTAAATTAAACAAAGATTTATTGACTGGCTGTTACATAAAATATTGGAAAAGTGCTTAAGCCCTGAAGCTTACAGACCTGGCTTTGAATAGTAGCTCCAATGAGAATTAACTGTCTAAGCTTTGGGCACATTAAACTCCATACAATTCCATTTCCTCACCTGTAAAATGGTCATAATCTCCTGAGATAATACATTAGTAACCCAGAAACTATTCACAAAAAGTTTAAAACATGAAGTCATTATTAGAAAGTTAGATAAGATTATTGAGCAACTGTCACACCCTCAGCTTTGTCTTGGAATGCAGATATTTGGTGAAAACATTTTTTGTTTGATTTCCACTTGAATGGAAAGCAACCAGAATATTCTAGAATTACATCACATTTTGCATATATATTGCAAAAAGCTGAAAAATAATAAATATTTTGACTTCCACCAAAACGAGCTGTTTGCTTTGAATGCTTGTCTCATCTAATCTGCATACAAGAGCAAGCCTTTGCTCACTATTAGTAAGCACAGTAGAGCAAACAGACCCCCAGCCCTCATCTCTCCACAGGTTGGAAAGTCCAGGGAAGCACCCCACCCACTTTTGTTACTCAGCACTGAGCACTGGCTGCAGGAAAGAAAAAGAAGAATGAAGTAAAATGATACAACCAAATGTTTCAATATAACATCATCGCTGAGTATTTTTTTATTTTTAAAACTCTTCAGAGGTTCATTTCACAAATATGTATTATTGTCTTTCTATAGGATAGTAAAGTGAGAAAAAAACAATTATTTATCTGTGACTTATATTGTCATGTTCAAGATCCATACTGAGTTTGCAAATTTGCAACCTGTTTCTTTCCATCTGGGGAGGTCACTTCCTGCCTGTCCCACAGAACAGATGCACCGGAGCTGCAAGTCTGGGCAGCAGGTAGAGGAGCCACCAGATTGCAAGCAGCGACGTGAATGAAGGCCATGACAGCCAACAACCCTGCAAACAAGGACCTAACCTTTCACTGTGTCCAGACTCATTCCCTGAAGGCTGGAGTTTTTCCTCTGCGAAACAGCTGGGGGAAATGTTGTGGCCAGAGTTAGAGCATTTGCTACTTTGGGGAAATCATGGTCTTGTTCTCAGCACTGTGGGCACCCCAGTGCAGACAGAAAGTACTGTCTTGTCATAGTCAGGGCCTAGCTACATGGAGCGATGTGGCCTGAGAGCCCCAGGCAGCTAAGAATGTGTGTGTATTGATGGAAGGAGAAAGCACATGTGTGGTGGCCCTTTGGAGTCCAATATTCTGACCCAAACTTAGAAACAAAGGAACGTATAAGAATGGAAGCAGTGCTGGTGAAGTAGTGGCAAAGGAATGTGAGTGTCCCTATTGATCCTGCAGGGTCCAACAGAACAGACCTCTAGCCTCAGGCCACAGCGGGTGGGACACTGAAGGAAGCGAAGGGATCCATCTTTGACCTCTTCAGGCCTGGGGGTCCTGGATCCTCTATAACCCAAAGCGCCTCTGTTTTAGTGAGGACTATACCAGCCTTCAGGAATGAGTCTGGACTTGCTTTCAGTGACGTGTGCAAGTGACAAGTTGTCTCTTTCCAGTGGTGGTCGGTTTATGATCCTCACTCATTTATTCAATGAATATATATTCAAAATATCTATACAATGGCTTTGGTTTAGATATTCAGTTGCAAATGAAACAGACATTTTGTTTCTAAGACTGTTGGTGTATGTAGCCGACGTTTATTAAATTTCACTGCTGTGCACAATGGCATTACACGCATTTGCCAGCATGGGTGTATATGTTTCCACACTGATAGACAGTGGGTGGTTGCCAATGTTTTGTTACCATGAACAATGCTACTATGAGCGTTCTCAGTGCGCACGTGAAATATCAATAGCTCCCTTGTGGTCTATAAGTAGCAGCGAAATGACGACGTCATAGTGTTGGCTCATCTCCAAATTACTAGGTAATGCCATTATGTTTCCCAAAGAGATTGTATCAATTTACAGTACACAGCAGATTCCAAGTATGCTGTCTCACATCCCCACCATGTTCAGATTTTTTAGTTTCTGCCAATTTATTACATATAAATAGATATCTGGTTTCAGTTTAAATTTATATGTCCCTGATGACTCTTGATGTGGAGAGTATTTTCATTTGCTTTGAGTCATTTGTATGTCTTCCATAAACTGCCCTATTATGTCTTCTTTAATTTTCTTTTTCTATTATGGTTGACATTCAATATTATTTTGTATGAGTTTCAAGTGTACAGCATAGTGGTTCGGCAATCACGTACAGTCGTCCCTTGCTGTATCGCGGTTCACTTATTGCGGCTGCACTCTGCGATATAGTGAGCGGCAACTGTATACTTCACTGGTGAGCACCCATGTAGAATTTTATATGTTGTTAAAATTATGTAGGTTTAAGAGTGTAGAAAGTGTTTAAGAGCATATGAAGTGTTTATGAGTGTGGGAAAGGCTAATAAGAGAGTGGGAAAGGTTTATAGGAGTGTGGGAAGAGTTTATTAAGCCTTAAAATATATAGAAATAATAAAATAAATATATCACTGCTACTTGGTGGATTTTCACCTATCTCGGAGGTCTCTGGAACATAGTAACTCCCACAATAGGTGAGGGATCACTGTATTTACAAAGTTGTTTCCCTGATACTTCCAGTGCCCACGTGGCCCCATCCGTGGTTATTGTGATATTACTGAGCACATTCTCTGGTCTGTACTTCCCAGCTCAGGGACTGTTTTGTGACCAGTCTGCACTGGCTCCCTTTGCCTAGCCCTATGTCCTTTGCTCCTTTATCTGTTAGATTTACTGTCACTTGCTTGTTCTGTTTTAAAAGTTTTTATATATTCTTGCCCTGGCTGGTGTGACTCAGTGGACTGAGTGCTGGCCTGTGAACCAAAGGGTCACTGGTTCGATTCCCAGTTGGAGTACATGCCTGGGTTGCAGGCCAGATCCCCAGTAGGGGGCAGGAAAGAGGCAATCACACAATGATGTTTCTCTCCCTCTCTTTTTCCCTTGCATCCCCCTCTGTCTAAAAATACATAAATAAAATATTTTTAAATAAAAGTTTTTATATATTCTTAGTGTGATTTCCTTGCTGAAACGTTTTAATTTGAATGCAAGTAAATTTATCAAAGCTTCTTTTAATGGTTTTGGGGGGTTTTGTTTGTTTGTTTGTTTGCTTTAGGAAATCCCTTCTCTAGCCCAAGGTTAATTTTATGCTAAAACTTGACCTCTCGCATATATCTTCAATGTCTCTAGAATTTATTTTTGTTTGTTGTGTGAGGTAACAATATATCCTTTCCAATAGCTAGCTGTCATTGAGCAGTCCGCCGTTCACTCAGTCTGCAGTCCTATGTCATCCGTACACCACATCCTGTGTGTGCGTGCCTGGCCCTGGGTCCCTTTTTCTGTCCCACTTTTCACTTTTCCTGCCATTTAAATGAAAGTGACTTCAATTTTATATTATTTTTTTGTACAAAGTATCGATGTTCCCCCTACTTACTTACATGCACAGTTTGGAATCAGCTTTTCAGGTTAAGAAATATGTGTTGCCCTCTGTTTGAAATTACACAGACTTCACCTCATGTTTTCAGTGAAACTGACATTGTTATGACACCAAATGAGCATTTTATATCTCTCTAGTAAGTTTATATTTTATTTAATATATTTTAATAAAGGCTTATAATTTTCCCCATAACAGTTTTGCATATCTCTGTTACATATACTCATAGGTATTAATTATTTTTTGTTGCTATGCAAAATAGTTTCTTTGTAACTATTAACATTCACATTTTTAATCGCATTCATATATATTCTCTGGTGCTTTAGTGTTTTATTATTATTGCCATGCTAAGTTGTTTTTTAAAATAATGTAAGTAGAAATGAATTTCATTATTTTATATTGATCTTACTTTTAACTTAGTAAATTTACTTAGGTAATCTGCTATTTCATTAATTTTAAGTCCTACGGGATTTCTCCTTGAAATGCTTTCACACCTGTCTCTCTCCTCATGCCTACCTCACTTGCACACTTCCTTGCACTCTCCTACACCAGACCCATTTGCAGCTGGCCTGAATTTCCAAAAGTTTTCCAAATCCATCTATTTGAGAGAAAAAAAAAAACCTATCTAATGGTTCACTAAACTCTAATGCAGCCTGTAGAGAATTTCTTAATGAATGGAAATGGGTCTCACTCCCAGGTTAAAAATGTCCAATGGCTGAAATTCCTATCACACCAAATTCCCTTGCCTCTTATGTAACCTTCTCAGCAAAGCCTCCCTGCTGTGTATGTACAGTCTCAGCTTCCATCCTGCTTCTTCTCTTCCGTCAAACCCACCATCATCTTCACTGGCCCTCTCTGCTCACCCCACCTGCCACATACTAGGTCTGTCAAGAAAGTATCCAGCCATGTAATATGAAAAATAGAGACATTTATTGAAGAAGATACAAGAAACATTGTACATAGGACAATGGCGCCTCAGTCGCCAAGTAGGCACATTGGGACCTCACACAGTTCTCCCAGTTGCAATCAGCTATCCCTTTGTATTTTCCTGAATCTCATCGATGGTCTGAAATCTCTTACCTTTAAAAGGTGATTTTAATTAATGGAAAGGCCAGAAGTTACTGGGCACCAAATCTGGGCTGTAGGGGGGCTGAGTGACCTGAGTGATTTGAAGTTTCTCCAAAAACCTCTGCATGAGACGTGATGCTTGAACAGGTGTGTTGTCATGATGAAGCTGCCAATCACCATTGAAGGCCCATAGCTGTGGCCTTCAGAATCATGTGAATAGTTTCTGCAGAGGAATGTTAAAGCTTAATGCAAAATTTAATGCAGATTTGTTGCTCTACTCAGGCATTTTGAATACAAGAGCCACACAGTGCACACGCTCACTCAATGGCATCTACCGCCCCCACTGACTAGCACAGTGAAGTCATCATCGTTCATGCATGTGCATCCCAGGCCACTCTCTTTGGCTGCCAGGCTACATCGATGTCACTGCAAACCATTCTCAGTATATTAACAATGGCTGGACTTATTCTGGACAGACCTCCTAAGCTCTGAGTACTTCTGTGTTAAGCATCGGTTCCAGCCTTTTAATGTTTGTCTTATTTCCCCCATGAAAAAAACACCGTCACCTTTGAAAACCAGGTTAAACCCCTTTTCTTCATGAGGCTTTCTCCTACATTCCAATACATACTGAAAACTCACATCTGGAATTTCTTAATTACTCTTTGCATTCTTATGGTGTCAGGATATAACATAACATGTTCTTTTCACATTTTTATGTTCCATCTATCAAAAATAATGTATTAAGTTTCTAACATGTGTCAGACACGGGATCTACAATGAAACCTCCTTGTTACATTTTAAACGTGACATTTGACATCCCAAAGTTAAACTACTACATTAACCTGAAAAGTAATGGCTGCTCCATCAATACCTGTTTGTTAATTCCTTTGTTTAGTCTTCAATTCCTATGCGAGAGCAATTGTGCACAGAACAAACATTTACTGTATAAGCAGGATGGGGCAAAAGTAGGTTTCCAGTTGCTCATATGGAAGTAATAAAATAATTAATAATAATACCAAACACTGTCTTGCATACTCACAACTGTAAATCTACTTTTGCTCCACCCTGTATTTATTTTGTGAAATCAATAAATATGCTTTTTTAAAAAATAAAATGCTCTCCTGAAAATGAAGCAAGTTGCACTTCTTCCTTTCTAATTTGGGAAGGTTTTGTAGAAATGCTAAGTTTTCTTTTGAAAAATCTGCATATGGTGTAATGCTCAGGTGGCAAACACAGGGCCCACGAGAATCCGGCCCGCCACCTTGTTTTATGTGGCCTGCCACCTTGTTTCTACCCAGTGGCAGCACAAGCTCCTCGCCCCGAGTTCAGAAGTAGTTACAACAGGGCACTAGGGTCCCCTTTTCTCCACGGCCTCTCCAACACTTGTTATTTGTAGTTTTGTTTATGATGGCCATTCTGACTGGTGTAAAGTGGTATCTCATTGTGGTTTTAATCTGCATCTCTCTGATAGCTAGTGATACTGAACATCTTTTCATGTGTCTCTGGATCCTCTGCATGTCCACCTTAGAGAAGTGTCTGTTCAAGTCCCTTGCCCATTTTTTAATTGGGTTGCTTGTCTTCTTAGAGTGGAGTTGTGTAAGTTCTTTGTATATTTTGGAGAACAGTATGGAATTTTCTCAGAAAACTAAAAATGGAACTGCCTTTTGACTGAGCAATTCCCCTGCTGGGATTATATCCTAAGAACCCTGAAACACCAATCCAAAATAACCTATGCATCCCAATGTTCATAGCAGCACAGTTTACAATAGCCAAGTGTTAGAAGCAACCTAGGTGTCCATCAGTAAATGAATGGATCAAAAAATTCTGGTATATTTACACAATGGAATTCTATGCAGCAGAAAGAAAGAAGGAGCTCCTACCCTTTGTGACAGCATGGATGCAACTGGAAAGCATTATGCTAAGCAAAATAAGCCAGGCAGTGAAAGACCAATACCATATGATCTCACCTTTAACAGGAACCTAATCAACAAAACAAAGAAACAAGCAAAATATAACCAAAGACACTGAAATAGAGAACAGGCTGACAGTGTCCATAGGGGAGAGGGGAGGGAATTTCAGGGCAATTTCAGGGGGAAAGAGGAAGGGTTTACAGGAACAAGTATAAAGGACACATGGACAAAAACTAGGGATGGATGGAAATGGGAGGGAGGTGGGAAGGGTTGGGTGGGTGGGCTGGGATGGGAGTAAAAGATAGAAAATTGTACTCCAACAATAATTAAAATAATTTTTTTTTTAAAAAGTAGTTACACTTACACAGTCCTCAAATCACATTCAGCCCTTTGAAGGCAACCTCGAGGCTGATGCAGCCTCCGGTGAAAATGAGTTTGACACCCCTGCTGTAACGAAATGAAAATGCCAGAATCCTGACGTATGTTTTGTCTGCTTGCCTAATCTCTGGTAGTAGAAGCAGTTTTATGGCTAATCCACTTAACAAAACTCATAATAAGTCATCATGACTTTGCTTGGAGTTAGCATACAGTGGGCTATGTCCACACTTCATTCTAAGTGTGTCTTGCTTGCTTCATGCCTGTGCTTGTCAAACACCATATCTACAAAAGAGAATATGTTACTTTAGCATCTGACAGAGAAACACACATTCATAAGGTGCAATTTCTGCAGCCCACCTATGTACTTATGAATCAACTACTATGCTTCCAACTACCCCTTTTACAACCACAGTGTTTCCCATTTCATTCACAGGTCAATCTGCTGAAAGTTTTATTATAGGTGCTAAAAACAGTGTTTCCAACTACAGGACTGTCATGCAGGGAACACATGGTGGAGAGGTAGCTAAGTGCTGTGTCAACACCCTTCCAAGTGCAGACACTCACAACTGTACTTTCTATCTTCTTAAGTTATTGACTTACAGAATGGAGTGATTATGATATTTCCTCATGTTTTTAGTCAGTGATACAATTTCTTTTACTATGATGGACAGTGAACATTTCCTGCCATTTTCTCTCCCCCATTAAAAAAAAAAAAGACATGAAAACTGCAATAAATCACATTTCAGAAGTGCTGACAGATAAAGTTAGAACAATTGCCTAACTAACATTTTTGTTAGAGATTTTCATATTTTAATATGTTTTATGAAATTTCAGGGCAAGACTATGCATAGGAATTCCTGAAAGTTTAACC
Organism: Tonatia bakeri; assembly: GCA_004024845.1. Taxonomy (NCBI): domain Eukaryota; kingdom Metazoa; phylum Chordata; class Mammalia; order Chiroptera; family Phyllostomidae; genus Tonatia; species Tonatia bakeri. Next base: position 81,304 of record PVIA01003448.1, on the reverse strand, counting down.
AAAGACCCACTGTCTTCAATTTTCTTATAGAGCTCAAGTCATGGTTTGAAAAATCTTGGTTTAGTGACAATACTATATGAGTTTTGATACCTAAAGACTACATTTAAATCCCAGTCCTGCCTCTATTAAGTAATTTTTTGAGCTTTGATAACATTAAAAGAAAATGGAAATATTACTGACCTAACTGGGCCATTATACAGTGGCAATATGCTGATTCAAATGGCTCAATCCCAGAAACATTTACTTAGGCACTAAGCAAGGGCCAGCACTTGGTGAGGAGCTAGGGACAGAGAGATGGACAAAGCAGAACCTCTGACCTGGCCTGGCTCACTGGATTCGCTGAATTCAGTCTTTGAGTTCACTGGCCACTTGCTGCCACAGGAACCTTCCCCTCGGTAGATTTGCTTGGTTGCCATGACCACCTTCTCCTCCGCACCCCCTCCAAACGGGCACAGTGCTGTCCACAGCAGCACAGCTCTCTCTTCCCAACTGGCTACCCAGGGACATCCGAAACCCATGTATTCTGGGCATCTGTCATTCCAAGTACAAAAAATAAAATGGCAACACGTTCGAAACTAGAGCTTTTGCTTGAACAGAGTCCTGATCAAATCTTAAAAATTTTCTCATAGGTAGAGTGGGCTGATTGAAATGTATTTTCTTGAAGGCCCTGAGTACAACTGGAGGTGGTTTTTATTATTATTTTGTCCATTTTCTCTTGTTTATTTCTATATTTCTTTTTTCAGCCAAAGACATATATAGAATGAATCTCTTATCTTTAAAAATCAGCAGTTTTCCCCATTAATATAGCAGTATACTCAAATAAAAGAAAGGGCAGGTCCCTGGCTGGGTGGCTCAGTTGGTTGGAGTGTCATGTCATGCGACAAAAGGTTGGGGTTTAGATCTCTGGCCAGGGCACAAATCTAGGCTGTGGGTTCAAGCCCCAGTCAGGGAGCACATGGGAGGCAGTAGATTGATTTTCTCTATCACATCTCTCTCTCTCTCTCCTTTCCTCTCTGAAGTCAATAAACATATTCTCAAGTGAAGGTTTAAAAAAAAGGGAAAGAAAACACACAAAACTGAAAATTAGCATAAAGAACATATTTATATGAACATTAAATGTTTCCTAAGTAATAAACTAAAATGTACTCAGCTTTAAAAGGCCCTGGTGCGGTAGTTCAGTTGGTTGGAGCCTCCTCACCGAGATATATCCAGGTTGCAGGTTCGATCCACAGTCAGGACACATACAAGAATCAACCAATGAATACATCAATAAATGGAGCAAGTTCTTGTTTCTCCTTCCTCTTCCCATTTCTCTCTCTCCTCTAAAAATCAATAAGGACAAACAAACACCCCTGCAGTGTCTAGAGGCTTGATGGCGAGAATATGCATTAGAAACAAGGAAGGGAAAGCATGTGTCTTTTCAGATTGTGCTGGCAGAAGAAGACGCTTATCAGAAATTGAACCCGCCCCTGCCCCATGAGATGTATTACAGGTCCAGGTAGGAGCTGGGCCTCCTGGAGGGGTTCCCACCAGAGTACCTGCTCAGTGGTGTCTAAACCTGTTCTACCTTCTGCAGTGTCACCAAGGGAGAGGACACTGACCTTCGCACAAATTCGCTGGGAAGCCCTAAGGAGACTGAAACCTACGTAGGTGGAGATAATGTTCATAATTTGTGTCCCAATAAGAGGCTGAAATGTGGGAGAAAAAAGAAAGGCTTGGAAAAATCATAGAATCTACAGAACAGACAAGAGAACAGGACGGCGCTTTGAGCAGAGGACTGCCTTGCAAGGACCGCAGCCCATTTGCAAGCCCAGCCTCCTCTCCTCCAGCCCCCTCTTCCATCACAGAGAATGCCACTGGTGCTGGGACGGTCTGCAGGCTGTAATGGAGGATGGAGACAGAGGCTCACTGTTGAATCCCCAGACCTGACTTGCAGCCGGAGTTCAGCCTAGGTTTCCATGGAGGCGCTGTGAAAGGAGAGGAAGGCAGGTCTGAGGCAGAGGAAGACTGAGCTGAAGGTGACTCTGGGAAGAGGGCAGGTTCCACATCTCTCCACTCACGTCTTTACACTGGCATCTAGCAGCATGCCTGAGAGTGGTGAGGTCTCAGTAAAGTTTGTCTAAATAAATATTTACCTAGCTCATTACTTTGATGTGGCAGTGTACATTTTAGGAAGAAACAAACAATAGGAGTCAAGTAGACATGGATTTAAATCCTACCTCTGGGACCTACTAGCCCGGCAATCTACAGAAAGTTCTTTGACCTTGGTTTCTCTATTCGTTTAAGAACAACTATTTATTTTATAATGCTATAAGCAGAATTACAGAAAATGTGTAGCATCCAAACAAAAGACCAGGTATAGTAGACGACAGACGTCAAAGAAATGTAGCTCTGATGAGTCTCATTGTTTTAGGTTATTTTTTTCCTCTGATGACATAGCTTTTGTGTTACCAAGAGCAGAGGAAATGTCTATGATCCTTCTATGTCCCCTCCAATAGCCTAGCTAAGTCTGCAAATGATCCTATGTACCCAAACCTATGTAATTGAATGAAACTAATTTTACTACAATGTAGATTTGATATTCAAAGTATATAATATAATGCCACAAAGCATGCAGATGCCTCCCAATGGTAGAGGCATGATGCCTATGAACACAGCTACTCTGCCTGGGACTCATGACCTGAGTAACTATGTGTCCCAGACTCAGTCCCCAGGTTCAGGGATGACAGCAGCCAGGGAAGCCTGCACTGCACAGTTATTCCCATTAAAATGTGGTTGTTGTCCAGTTGTCACTTTGAGGACTTTCACTGGCCATGATTTCTAGAAATAGAACTGGGAGTTTCTATGTCTTCCTCAATTAAACAGCTGTCTAAAAAAACAAGGATTTGTTTAGTACTGAGTATTCTGTCCATGTTTAAGAAAATCCTTTTATAAATGTACTTGAACCTACTTAACACAGTATTATCTTTCTATGATTACAAATAGTAAAAATAACCCACTTTTGTATTTAAAATTTGTCTTCTAATATGTAAATGATAGTAGCAAATTTCTTATAAGTTTCAGTAGGCAACTTTAAAAAATATTTATGATTGTGCTTGTATTTAAGGAAAAATCAAAGTTTCAAGAAAATTTAGCATGTCTTATGCATGCTTTCAATCATAGTTTTGCACAGCTTGTGGTAACTTTTGAATGTTCATTACCAATTGTGAAAAAATGGCCCTAGATTGTGTGACTCAGGGAATTAAGTGCTGGCCTGAGAACAACAGGGTTGCAGGTCCGAAGCTCAGTCAAGGCACAGGACAGGTCCCCAGTAGGGGGCGCACCAGAGGCAACCACACATTGATATTCCTCTCCCTCTCTTCCTCCCTTCCCTTCTCTCTAAAAATAAATAAAATCTTTAGAAAAAAAGAAAAAATGAAATCTCAGTGAATATCTAGTTCTTTCTCTAAAGTTTCTTTCCCTCAAATTCACACACACACAAGCAAGTGAACTTTCTTGCTGGTGAAGCTGCTGAGAACAGAGTTCTCAGTCCTCACCTGAAAACATCTCCCTTTCTGCTCATTCTGCCACTCAGGTCTTTAGGACGTTCCCGTTCAGGGGTCTTTAGGACGTTCAAGTAGTGCCGCCTTTGCTCTCTGATTTTACGCTTGATCTTAGCCAAAAGACAAGAAGCGATTTTGCTATCTAATTTTCAAATATTTTCATCCCCAAACAGGGCGAGCTGGTTAGTGGTCACTGCCGTCCTTCCTCGGGCCTTTGCCAATCGCCGACAAACTGCTGTTTCAAGCTGCTCCTTCCCTCTCACACCTTCGCCTACATTTTCTCAAGGCCCGTCACCTGGCGTGTTTCATGTGGGCAATGAGGTCAGACTTACATCTTCATAAACAGAAATTACAGATTAAAATTCCAGTTAAGAGAAGAAGTCTCCAGCTGCTTTCTCGAAGAAGAATAATGTGCTATGAAAGCGTGCAGCTCCTTCCACGAAGGAATTCACTGGGACAAATCTTCAGTGAGCGGTTGATGGTGTGCTGTTCAGCTGATCTGGATGGGAACCCGGTGCGGGAGATGCTAGTGTTTGGGGTCCGTCCATCCACCGGTTCAGCCGACGAAAGGGGACGCAGGACAGGCACCTAATGGCCTTGTCCTTTCTGTGGTCCTACCTGCGCAGAGACACTAAGGACCAGGCCTAGGTCTGTGGCTGCGCACCATCGGCCTGCACGTCTGCTGCCGGGTCAAGGACGTGGAGCCGGGACAGATTGGAGTGACCGGACCTGCAGGAGACCCCATCCTCACCTCGCGAGCTCTGTCCGCCCTCATAACGCGACGCTTAGATTCTTGTGCTTTAACGCAGAAATTGACTTCCAAAAGAACTGTGAGCACAAGGAAGAAAGCGATACTAAACAGAAACCCTAAAAACATGAACACGTAATAATGCAGTGAGTGGAGAGTTGCTTAAGTGAGTGACACTTCGCTAAACTTCTGGTGCGGGATTGCAAGGGCGTGGCCGGAGGCAGCTGGGTGGGTCTCTCTCAGTTTCCAGGGTGTATGTGTGACAATTCCCTGACCCAACGCCGCGTTCCATGTTCAGCGGCTTGTGGAGGACCCTGCCTGTGGGCGCAGTGGAGGACCAGCCGGTGCTGGGCTCCAGGGCTCACCGGCCGCAGCGGGTTGTCCCAGAGGCTGGTGTCTGCCACAGCAGGAGAGGCTGGGGTCGCGTCTTCTAAGGGCTCCTTCCTTTGATTTTTGGACAACGACTGAATGGAGCGAGGCTAAGTTTATTTGACTGCATTTTCGTTAGCTCCACGTCTTCATGTGGTACTTTGCGCACAGTTGACGTCACGCACTGTGCGTCACAATCAGCACTGTGATCCGAGTCCCCTCAGTCACACGTGGCCTGTGCTCCCTCCTCACTGGCAGCGTGGACACCGTTGGCGCCTGGACACCGTGGCTCCCGGTGCCAACGTGGTGCTCAAGGCGTCCTCAATATCATCCTCATGGCCGGTTGTGCAGACTTTGGAGGCAGAGATCAAATAAAACCCAATGCCGTGGATCTGAAGTCAACAGGAATGATTTTCATTGCTCTCTTTCTGCTTCCTGCAGAATATTCCACAGGTAACCCTTTTGCCTAGCAAGGGCATCCATCATGTTGTGCCAGATGCTGTGATTTTATGTATTTTCCACACTTACCTTAAAGATACTCACGTAGCATGGATTCATTTACTTATGTGTTCATTAAATGAATGTGTTGAGTTACACAACCTGTCATCAAACACTGTTAATGGCAGTAAATAACATCATTTGGGTCTTCAAACTACAACGCTGAAGGAGAGGGGTGAAACAGAAATTGAAGTTCAGAGGAGAGAACCCTGCAGTCAAGCCTTGAGCCAGGAGAAAATGGGTGGGCTGATTCCCAGGGGGTGCATGTGAGTCCTGGGAACCCCCAGGGAAAGGCCCTTGGGATGGCCAATGCAGACAGTGTGCGCAGCAGGCAGCTGGGCAGCCAGTCATCACACCCCTCCTTGGAGTCACGTATCCACTGGGTCTTGGACCCCTTGAGAGACTTGACCACAATGACTTGTACCGGCTATCGAAAATTGGGGCAGGTGCTACTCTAGAGAGCAGAGCTGGGTACCCAAGGAGAGGCCGTTAATACAGTTTTCTAGTGAACACAGCTTGTGCTCAGTGGAGACATGTCCTCCTGCCACAGGAGTATGGCCTTTTCAGTCCTGAAGCGCTGGGAAGCAAGTGGCCGCTTTGATCCTTCTGCAGGTAAGAAGCAGAGGAGAGATGGGGGGTGGGGGTGACAAACATTCGCCTCTGTGCTGTAATGCAGACCAGCAGCCTGCCGCTGCCCAACTCCTGGACCAAAGTGCAGAATCCTGTTACTTCTACCGCTTGTGTGGCTCAGGTGGCTCAAGTGGCTATTTCCTCTGGAGGTATACCCAAGAAGGTGGGTCAGAAAATCAACAACAAAATGATAATTACGCATGTAACACAGATGAGCAAGCAAGGAGAGAAAGAAAAATTAAGCTTAGATTAAGCATCAGTCAATGAATAAAAACATACTATAAGAGATAAATAAGGTGGACCATCAACAGCAGTCAGCATTTAGGGAGTTTCAAGCATGGTACAACAAGGACTTATAGAAGTGTAAAACTGAGAATATTCAACGCATGTTGAAAAATAGGGCAGTAACTGACAAAACATGATTGGTAGCCTAGATGACACAGTATGGGAAATATGTTAAACCATAGGACCAAAAATAAAAAGAAGCAGAAAACCATACTGGGGATGCTAGACTTGAGGGAGAAATCAGATATCATCAAGTGTGAATTTTAAGAATTATGAAGAGGTAAACAGAAACAGAGGACAGTAAATAAAATAAAACATTTTTTTTCACTTGAGTTAAAGAAAGAACTGAGTCTACAAATGAAAATTCATTACATAACCCCTGCCACGTTAATGATTAAAAATAAAAGCTTGGAGAAATTCCAGAACTTCAAAGAATAGGAGAAAATACAAGCTTCCAGAGAGAAGAAACAAGTCACCTAAAAGGGAAATAGAACCAAAGCAACCTTGTGCAGGTTATCAAAATAGGGAAAGGTAAAAAGGACATGTGGGGGAGGAGGGGGAGTCCCACATTGCTTATACATTAAGTACAATTGATGAGAAACTCTCTAGGAGTGCAATAGAATGATTATAAGACTGCTCAGGATTGAACAAATGAAATCAAATGGATCAAGTTATCAAAATGGAAAAGAAATTCTTGGCATTGAGAGGAAAATTATGGGAAATTAAAAGTATTAAACTATCTCAATTAAATCTCTGAGTTAGGGTGTAGGGAAGGGGAGAAATGGAGAATCTCTCTTTCAGACTGCGGTGAGAGAAGAACGTGAACCGTAACCTGCTCTAAAGGCTTCAGCTGTGAAGGAGGGTGGGGCAGAATGGGGCTGAGTCCTGGTGAGGAAGAGCTGGGTACTTGGCCCTCAGTCTAGTGGGGATCAGGAGTGTGATTATGGTGGCTAAGACAGAGATGGTGATTATTCATATAACTACAGGAAAAATGAATACAAGTTGTTCAATGCTTTAAAATTTTTTCAAAGAATAAAGAGAAACAAGTGTAAAGAAACAGACATAACTATTAGTAAAATAAAAAAGAGAAAAGCAATTGAATAGTCAACAATGTTGAATACACACACATATATTTGGGTGCATATTAGAAAGGAAGACATGTGTATTACATTTTCATAATAAATAAAATTGGTAATACATTATGAAATGAGACCAATATAATCACACCTACATAGACATTAAGCAACAACAGCTCACAATAACTCTTGGATCAAAACAGAAAATGCACATCATTTACAAAAGTATAGAAAGTTACACATAGTGTCAAAACCTATACAACTAGCAAAACTTTAAGTGAAAAAAAAAAAACAGTATTCCTGGACTACCTCAATTATTAAATAAACAGCTACTGTGCTGAAATTTCTTATGATAAAATCATGATTTTTAATACTTCACATTGCATCTAATTCAAACAATATCTTTTAAAATTCATGGTTTGGTGTTGTTATCTGAATTTAATGAGCTCAAGCATTTGAATAATTTCAGCATGAGTTTCCTCTTAAGAAAAAAGATATTCATAAAAATTCAACATAGTAGGTAAGCAGATGAAAACTGAAACCTTCATTAGAATGTCAAAATCAAAATTTGATAAATTTTTGAAACCTGTATTAGTCAGCATGAGCTGCCATAACAAAATACCTCAGACTGGTTGGCTAACAGCAAGAATTTATTTTTTTTATAGTTGTATAAGAAGGGAAGTTCAAAGTCAACATGCCAGTCAACTCTGTTCCCCAGTGAGGACGCTCTTCCCTTCTCACTCTGTCCTCATGTGGCAGAGGGACACAGAGCACTCTGGTCTCTTGACCTTCCTATAAGGACACTGATCCTACCACAGTCACTCCATCCTCATGACCTCATCTAAACTTTACCTCCCCAAGGCCCCATTGGCAAACCTCAAAAAATTAGGGGTTAGGGCCTTGACATGTGAAGATGAGACACACACAGTTCAATCCATACCAATACTCATCATGGAATTTGTGTTTTCATTGCCTTTATTTATAAGTTATTCAATACATTCAATTTCTTTTTTTCTTTTTCTTTTTTATTGTTCAAGTGCAGTAGTCTCCATTTTCTTTCCAGCATTCCCCTCCTCCACCCACTCCAGCCATCCTCACCTCCCACTCCAATCCTACCCCCCTTTGGCTTTGTCCATGTGTCCTTTATACACATTCCTTGATGACCCTTTCCCCTTTCCCTCCCATTATCCCTTCCCACCTCCCCTCTGGTTACTGTCAGTTTGTTCGTAATTTCAATGTCTCTGGTTATATTTTGCTTGCTTGTTTGTTTTATTGATTAGGTTCCACTTATTGGTGAGATCATATGGTATTTGTCTTTCACTGCCTGGTTTATTTCACTTAGTATAATGGTCTCCAGATCCATTCACGCTGTCCCAAAGGGTGGGAGCTCCTTCTTTCTTTCTGCTGCGTCATATTCCATCGTGTAAATGTACTATAGTTGTTTGATCCACTCATTTACTGATGGGCACTTAGGTTGCTTCCAGCACTTGGCTATTATAAATTGTGCTGCTATGAACATTGGGGTGCATAGGTTCTTTTGAATTTGTGTTTCAGGATTCTTAGGGTATAATCCCAGTGTTGGAATTACCAGGTCAAAAAGCAGTTCCATTTTTAGTTTTCTGAGGAAATTCCATACTGTTTTCCTCAGTGGCTGCACAAGTCTGCATTCCCACCAACAGTGTCTTAGAGTTCCCTTTTCTCTACAACCTCACCACTTGTTTGTTGATTTTGTTATGATAGCCATTCTGACTGGTGTGAAGTGGCATGTCATTGTGGTTTTAATTTGCATCTCTCTGATGGCTAGTGATGCATCTTTTCATATGCCTCTGGCCCCCCTGTATGTCTTTGACACATTCAATTTATTTCTTTTAGATTTTATTTATTTATTTATTTATTTATTTATTTATTTATTTATTACAGAGGGTAAGGGAGGGAGAAAGAGAGGGAGAGAAACATTGGTATGTGGTTTCCTCTCACACTCCCCGCAGTGGGGGCCTGACCCACAATCCAGGCATGTGCCCTAGACTGGGAATCATACCAGCGACCCTTTGATTCTCAGGCCGGCACTCAAGCACTGAGCCACACCAGACAAGGCTCAATACATTCAATTTAAAATTAATCCAGTCTTATACTCAAGCACAGTTTCACGATATATTTCAATGTTTTTATAACATTCATATGTAAAATGAGTCAGCTGGTCGTTTCATTTGTTAAGGAGTAATTGCGAACATGTGTCCTGCTGATAGCCCAGGACTTTGATATCTAGACATCCGTATGCCTTTAAGTACTCTCCTTCTTCAAAGGCTTTCTAAAAGCAGTGCACAAACTAAACATGGCCAGCTGTTGAAAGTACTCATTAAACATTAACTTCTCCAGGTGAAGTTATCACAATCCACACCTTACACATAAGAAGCTATCTCTGAGATTATTACTGTAATATTAACTACACTGCTGGCAATGGATGGGGGCTTAGCAGCTAATAAACTTACCACTCCAGCTATTACACAGGGCAGTTAGTGCAGTTTAAGGGGAGCAATAAAATAACCAGGGTGTCATAAAAACAAGGTAAACAAATCACAAGATGGTAACTAATTAACATGGCACCTGCAGACTGTTTGACACTCCTTACATTACATGATCATATGAGTCTTTGTGTAAAATGATTTTATATGATCCTGTATATAAAACTTCTTCTGTGAAAATAAACAAAGACCACCTGAGTGAGAACGAGCGAAGGCTTTATTCAGAGCTTCCTATAGCAAGAAAGTCAGTCACCATCCTTGGGCTCAGTTGAGCTTCAGAAGAGCCAGGGAAGCTTTAAGAGTAGAAAGAAATGGGAGGTTTCAGGTTTACCTGAGGGGAGGGCTGTTGCCAGGTGGAAGCTGGAGGTAGGCTAAGTAGAAGCGACTGGTTAGGGGAGCATGTTTGACTTTCTTTGTTTGGTCCTAAGTCAGAAGTAGAAGCAAAAATTAAGGAAGTCAGTAGTTATTGTTTACTCCCATTTGGGGCTCATTGCTAGAGGCTGTGGTCTGGCTTCCCGGACTGGCTGCTGCTGCAGGTTGCCGAGCAGAGTTTAATTGTTACGAGTGGTCTGGCTGTTGTTCACTCCAGTCTTTCAGCTCCCACCTGACAAATGTCGAGCAGACAGTGTCCCAGTAGGATTAGAATTCATAATGGTGTCGGGAATGTCAGGAGAAATAGATGTCTTACTTCTAAGAAAATGCTATCATTCTGGTTATCTCATTTTTGGTAATTTCTTACAATAATGCACTTCCTTTCTTTATCCCTACATTTTCTGTACCTCCTATATTAACTAAATTATTTGTCAAGCATATAATTTTAAACCCATACATATATATATTTATATATATGGCTAAAATAGACCTATTTTATTTTAAAGTCTATATATAAGTGGTGAAAACACTTTAGATCATATATCATCTTTTCTTCCTACCAATATCAGAAAAAAATTCTTAAGTGCTAAAGTATGTGATGGTTGTTGATGTGGAAAACCTTATAGGTGTAGTTTTTAATTTCTCATAAATGAAGTGTCAGCATCCCCAGAAATTCAAATCAACACAGACATTCTCATCTACTACAAATGGTCAAAAGGCCAATGTCAGCTCCGGAGCAATAAAAGCCAGTTCTGCCATAGCAACACTTGTTGTGCCCAGTTATCGAGCCATTACTGTCTGCCGGGATCTCTGTGTATATTCACATTAAAGTTTATCTAATTTTTACAACATTTTAAATGTAATCTAAAATAGAAAGCTTAGTTATATTGACTCACTTATTCATTCAAGTAACATTTATTGCACCTCTCTGACAATTGGCTAAAGTGGCAGAGTCAGGGGTCAAATCCAAACCCATCTGTGCTCTTGTTCAAGTGTGTCCAGCCTGCCTGTGGGCTGTTTATTCAAAAGAGATACATGTTTTTATTTATAGGCTCAAAACTATGGACAAGAATATCCCTGATAAGTTTTTTTACCTCTAACATTAAGAACACAAAGCACATAAAAAGACTCCAAAGAATAGAACTCATACTTGGTCTTTAATATTTTCTTCTGAGTAATGTTTGTAATTTCTTTCCATTTGACGAATAGTAAACATGACATGTTGCTTGAAAAATGCTCAGTGGGCATCCGTATGAGATATAAGGAACAGGATATAGGAGTTCATAAAGTAGTAAAAAACATAGTCCTTGTGATACTTAATTTATGTGTTGATGTCACCAGGCCATGGGATGCCCACTCGCCTGGGCCAACAGTATTCAGGTGTTATTTGTGAGGGGGTTTCTGGATAAGGTTTGCAGTGATCAGTAGATTGAGGAGAGCACATTGCCCTCCAGACGTGAGTAGGCCTCACACAGCCACCTGAAGGCTGGAGGAGAACTGAACAGCTGAGCAGGGGAGAGCCCTTCCTTCCTGACACCGGAGTAGGGACTTGCATCTTTTCCAGCCCTCAGATGTGGGTGGGGTCTCTGTTCTGCCCACTTCCGGGTGGTAACTCACACTGTTAGCACTGAGGAGGTTTGCCGGCCACTGGACTTGGACTTGGACCTCTTGGGCCCCAGCTTGCCAGTTCCATACAAGAAGTCTATTATGTTTGGGTGTAGATGTGGACACAGCTATGAAGATAGAAGCTCTGGCTCTGTTTCTCCAGAGAACACTGGCTGAAGTAACCCAACCGCCTCCACTCTCTGCTGGTGCCGAGAGCAGCAGCACAACTGTTATAGAGCGCAGCCGAAGTGGAAGAAAACTTTTTTAAGAAACATCCATTTCAGATGTGTTTCTACTATGCAGATCTATCATAAGGAGATAATTAAAGATAAACATAAAAATCCACCTCCATGGAGACTCGTGGCGATGTTCCATGTGACTACATAATTTAGGTATATGATGGCAGAAGAATGGTAAATATAATAAAATAGCCAAATAGGAAAATATTGTACAGTTATAAATACTATGTATTAAAATCAATTACAGGTTAATATTTGAATAATTTTATGGTGTTTTAATTCTCTGTATTATAGCCATTTTTGCTTGATGGTTTGTGCGTGTTTTTAAATGCCCACAGTATTTTGTGACAACTCCTTCAAGAATTGTGTTCTATTTTCTCAACCAGTGAAGCAGGATTAATCATGTGGAAAACATTTAGAAACCAATGAAGTATAGCCAACATATTATAATTTATTCCAAATTTACACCACTTGAAATAATACGGTGTATTGTGTATGGAAATTCACAGGTAATAAGTAAACCACATGGGAAGAATAATCAATTACCTCGTGATTGTTGTTTCTTCTGAGAGTGAAGGGAAGGGAACAGGATCGAGGAGGAGTATTTAAAGGGGGTTTTACTATATTTATTTCATTATAGTTATATAGTATTTTCAAACACTCAAAATGAGTATACCTAAATATTATTTTTAAGAGTTAGATACAAATGCTTGTCATATCATTTTATGTGTTTTAAATGTGTCCTATTTAAGTGAAAAATATAATCAGGTTACCTGAAACCTAATAGAAATTTGGGAAAATGTGTGAGATGAACACTTGCAAATGGTTATAAGAAACATCAAATATTTCTTATGTATCATTTTAACCAGTTAGCATGTACGATGGAAAAACACTGAATTCGACATAACTATGAACTATAATTCAGGGGATATTTTGAGAAGAAATGAGCATTGCACATAATAGACTTGAATGGAAAAAAATATGTACCTGAAGAGGTAGACGGAAATTCTTCAATTGCTAAATCTTTAACTAAAGAGCCCTAATTTAGTCAGTGGAGATGAATTTCATGTCCCAGAGAGAGACCACAAATTCACTGAAATTATAAATACTCACGTAGCTAAGATAGTTAATAAGTAGACATACGAGGGACCCTGAAATGTCAATGGGTTACTCATGCATTGATATTCCTAAAACCTCAATGCCTCTTGATTCTGAAGATATATTACTTGATGTTTCTAATAAAAATTTCCATTTATAATTTCTGTATGAACTCAGTACATAGTTTCCTTTTCATACAAATGATCGAGGAATGAAGTCGATCAAAGCTGTATGGAGTCAATTGAATAAATTTTAGGAAAAGACTTATTTCTCCAGGATCTCCACTTGATATTTGAAGGCAGAATAGTTGGATGCTGAATACTCTTGTCTCCACCACCACCCCAGGGTGCAGGCAAAAACAAACTATGCATGACCGGAGCCACGACTGGTGGCCATGGCACCAGGCACAGAAATCATGCCCGGGCCTAAGGGTCCCTGGAGGAACCAGCTGTGGCTCCAACACTGGGAGCTGCTCTTTCATTCTTTAAAAGTGTGAGCAATAAGTATACAGCAGTGGCACATGGGAAACATGGCAGTCAGAAGTGAAAAACCCACAAACAGAATTAGGGAACGAATTTAGAGAGAACTTTTAAAATATAGAATAAGTATTCTCAGTGAGGCTCAAGAAAACTGCAGTGACTGGAGACCAGAGCAAGTTGCAAAGAAAGAGAAGTGATCGGACTATGAGAAGGGTTCCTGGAAATAAGAATCATGATTGAGAAATCAAGAACTTGGTAATTCCAAAAATGCATATTTCTAGAAACCAAATTTGTGGATCACGCCTGTATCCAAAGTATGGAAAAGTAAAAAGATAAAATATGAAGAAAAGATAAAATATATGCTTGGCAAATCCAGGCAAGGCAACATCCACTAAAAAAGCTTACAGAAAGAAAAAAGGTCTGTATCAATAGTTGAGCAAATTATATATGACAAACTTTTACAGTTGAAGAAAACATTTTGGAGAAACACACATGTACAAATCCTGTTAGAAATTTTGACTTTTAAAATAAAATTAAAATGCTACAAGCTTCCAGATACACACATGTGCAAAAGCAGCACAAAATAAACAAAACAACAAACAAACAAACAAAAACTGTGGTTTAAAAAGGGAAACGAATCACAGGGTCCAGGTGGGTCGTCACTACTGCAGCTCAGAGCTAACAGAGTTGGAAGAAATTGTTGCAAACCCCTCAGACTGGGAAGACAAAAGAAGCTGGAGAGGCCAAGTGAGACACTATCAAACATGTTCCCATTTCTTTGTTCCCTGCATGTATCCACACGAAAATGTGGGGAATTTGACTTTCAGCTGCTTGAACACACACAAACGCTGGGCATACGAACATTCACAGACTGTAAAGGGGTGGTGTTCGGGCGACGTTTCCAGGGTGTACAGAAGGGGAGGGAAGGGGCAGATCTCCCTGTCACCAGCAAGCTGGGTGTCCCGCAGCTCACCTTGGCTCTGACCCAGAGAGAGTCAGACCCCACAGGGCAACAGCGCAGGCCGGCAAGGCCACCCCTTCTTCAGGCGCCAGCTGAGGCCCTGGTTGTCACCTGTGCTTCTGACACATCAGCTCTAAATCTAAGTAAGTCTCCCCACAAACCCCTCCTTGATCAATTTGACAGAGTGGCTGGCAGAGCTCAGGAAAACGGTTCACTGACTGTGTACACATTTATAAAAGATATGGTAAAGAAAGCAGATGAAGCTTCGATGGAGGCGGTGTGTGGGGTCAGGCACCGATCTGCCCCACCCTGAGTCCCTCTGCCAGTCCCCTGACGTGCCCACCCACCTGACAGCTCTCAGAACCCTGTACCACCGGGGAGCTTATGGGGGCTTCATCACAAAGGAGTGACCCATCACTAATGCCACTGGTGACCAGCCCTATCCAGTGGCCACCTAGAGTCCCCTCATTGGATCAAAAGACACTCCAATTGCCCTGGAAATGACCAGGGTTCCAGGAGGCGTGTGTCAGGAAGGGGGGCAGGGAAGAGTCCAAATATTAGAACAAGAGATGCTCCTGGTGCTCTTATCACTTGGGACAGCACGAGTGTCAGCTGCTCTGTGCCCAAAATAGACACAAATACCCACATATGTTTCTCGTTATAAATCCTAATGTCTGTTCAGGCCGAGCATTGTGGTTTCTCTGCCTTGGGGAGCTTTTGGGCAGACAGGACCGCCCATGCGAAATCAGTGCGAGTCCTGGGCAAGGACTGCACCTCTCTGGGCAGCACAGGAGGGGCCCCCATGTGACCATGTGGGGAGGGGCTGCGCCTCAGGATCTGTCCTTAACCAATCCCAGGACAGGAGAGAACAACACAGGGGAGGCGAAACCAGCCCATCTTCTGGGAGGAGGGGTGGGACCAGTGGGAGGGAAGTCTCACGTTCACAAGTTCACAAACTGAGTCATCACTGGGCGGACTCCTGGCTGCAGGTTAGCTGGGCCCAGGTCTTGCAGGACTAGGGACTCAGTGCAAAATCACCTGAAACGTGTTCTACAGGGCAGAGATGTTTGAGCTTTTGAAGTAGAATAACCCTTATTCAAACAGTAGCTACCTGGAGATCCAGTATCTAAAAACACACACAAAAAATAGGCCCTCATCAGTATAATTACATGAGCCACAGTTAGCAACATTAACTTACATAGTCTTGCTTCAAGTGCAAAAAGGCAGCTTCCATGAACCTGCGAAGTCTGAACACCAGTATATGACATTCCTAAATGTAATTTTAGTTGCCCATTAGCCAAAAAAGTCTTAACTCACAGAGATAATTTTTTGCAAATAGTCAGTGAATGTTTATTAAACAAAAGTGGCATGAGAAGTGTTGCTCTGGGACCTGGATGGACAGACAGGAACCTGAGCCGCAGCTGCTGGAGGCACCAGGCGGATGGCTGTTCGGGGTGGCCTCCCCAGTGTTGGCCCCAATAACATCTAAATAGTTGCTTAACATTTATCAGTGATGGGAAGGGGGATTCTTTCAGGAAACAAAGTGTTCTGATGGATTTAAAATGTTTAATCCAAGTTTCATTAGCAAATAAAGAAAATCTGAATGTTTAAAGTGAAGAAATGATGGCAAGGTGTGGGGGCAAACAGAATTGACAAGGGATTGAAAACCACGTGGAAAATGCACAGGAACTAAGAAATCCTTCAAGTTCCCAGACCAGGAAGCGCGGCAGGCCTGCCTTCAGCAGGGACGTCAGCCAGGAAGTGTCCTGTGCTGCGGGACACTCTCTCCACCATGGGGCACTCCAGAGCTGTCAGGGGTCATTCTGGGCCCCTGGGTCATAAACTCTTCTGAGCTGAGGCCTGGCCTGGGGATAGGGAGAAGAAGTGGGTTAGGACAAGCAGCGGGCTGGGGGCTGATAATGAGACAAGATGGTGCCAGAATTTGGAAAGAGGAAGTCAGCCCAAGAAATGAGATAGTGGAGGCTTTCCCTGGAAACTCACAAGGGAGTGGGGGTGTTGTACATTCTGTGAGCAGTAGGGGTTCCACATCTGTTCTTTCCACACCCTAGCATTTCCAGGACAGGAGATGGAGGGAGCTGACCCACCTCCTCAGGCCGCAATAGAAGGGTTGGCGCAAGGGCGGACAAGCAGCTACTTCCGAGGGGCAGCACGCCGGTTATTACCAACACAGGCCTTCAGGAGGGGCCATTCCCGAAACCTTCTGTGTTCTGTAAGACTCGAACATCCCTGCGCAAGGCGACTCAGGGTAGGTCCTCAGAGCACAGCATGGAGTTCAGATGTGGAAAAAAAATCTACATTTCAAACACTTACTGTGGGCCAGGCAGTAGTCACAGCACTTCACACTCAGTTCCTTTATACTGACCCTGCCCCAGACAAGAGGCACTTGAAGACCCCATTTTAGACATAAAAGAGCAGGGGGCAGTGCGATTCGATAACAGAGCCCCTTGGTAAGTAAAGACAGAACCAGGGTCAAGTGCAGTTTGCAGACTACATGCTGCACTTACCCCCGGGTCTGAGGACCAACATCGATATCAACTACATTTGCACGGAGGTCAAAGAATGTGCACGCACTGGAAATAACTTCAAAATTTTCAAGTTGTGCATCACTCTTAATTAGATAACATTGGTTACTCACATAAAGAACAGTAAATAATAATTGTCAAAAATTTCTTTAAGTACAAATAACTTTGATGTTTTGTGGAGAAATATTTTCTATTACTATATTATTTTTATTTTTCTTCAATATCCTCCTTTAATTTTCCTAGCCAAACATTCCTGAAAGGCACATTACAGATTTTTAAAATACACAGATAAAAGACAAGCTGCTTATTCCCAGTAAAGACCAGTGGTCACCTAGTATTGGGGTTAAAGCTGGTAGTTACAGGGAGAGTCAGCTTTAGGGATTTCACTTGACTGGTGAGTGAGGTCTTATTTATGGATTGTAATGTGTCTGCAAAGACTTGAACATGGACAGTTTGGGATATATAATAAAGTAGCTCATGAAAACTCAAATTTAAATGTGATTACTGATTGCCTCCCATCCTCTGCCCAGCCTTGTCCTCAAAGACTCAGATTGTGTTTGGGGGTCAGGGAGAGTCCCCCCTCCTCCGGTCCCCAGGTCCCCAGGCCCCACATCGGAAGATGACCTCCATGCTGCAACAGTGAGTGTCTGGATCCCGCTTACTTCATCTTAGTGAGGCTGGTGTGCAGCTCAGTCTCACTGTGTTTCTTAGAGGTGGTTAGTTCACAGCTTCAGGTGTAGTTATCACATAGAAGTCCATGATTCAGGAAGTTATAACCCAAAAGCAGCTACTATAACTGCTAACCAGTCTCTTCATCAACAAAGGAGGTAAATCAACACACTGGATCTTAAAAGTTGCCAACATATGTCAATTAATGGGAAAGTGTGAAGAATTCCACCCTTTCAAGAATCGATGGGGCCCGCTGTCCCACAGTTAGGAAGCAGGCTAGGTAGCAAGTAAGGAGAGAAACAGTTCTTTTCCCAAACCAGAAGTGTCACTGAATACTGTCACATTTCCTTTTTTTTTTTTTTTGTATACTTTACATATAAAGTAAGACAGAGAGCTACTGCTCCAAGTTTTCAGAAGTGATAGCCCAATATTTTATAATTTCTTGCTAATAGATGGTTTTATGTGTGGTAGAGATCAGTCCAGGACTCGCCTCGATTTAACCCTTTCTGTGGTGGCACAGGTGGAGGGCAGAGACCCTACAGACCTGAGCTATCTCTAAAAACGAAAGAGCGCCCCTGTTCATCACAAAGCACTGAGAATTCAGTATAATCCAGTCAACGAAGATAATTTGCAACAGGACTGTGGCTGGCTTGTGCACTGAGCCTGTGCCAGTTTTAAAGTATTTAACAAAGACAGACCAGTACTGTTACTGGGGAGACCAGAGTTAGGGTGCTCTCCCTCCTCAGTTCTTGTCTCATTTGAAACAGATGAAATCAGGTGGGAGACAAATCGTATAGTGGAAACGAGATAGCAAGTTTATTTATGAAACACTCTTGAGCACAGAGATGCAAATGGGAACCCGGCTAGAGTGAGTTCCGAGCCTACTGGGATTTTTGAGGTTTTATGCCCTCAGGCAGCTTCTAGTGTCTTCCACCTCCCTTCTCCGGACCTTGGGATTAACATACAGTTTCAAAGGCTTCCTTTCTTAGTGGAAGTAATGCACACGGAATTTCAAAGGGTCCCCTCCTTTTGCACTACCCTGGTCTCTCTTGTGATTTTCGGAACACCTGGCAACCTTACGTGACCAGGCTCATGACTGCTGAATTAATGAGCAAGACCTGTCTCCTTTCTCTCCCTTTCCTGGTTTGTAATCTATTCCCCTCACAAGTACCAGTGAAAATTGTGGGATATTTTATTGATTTACTTCTTTTTTGTTTGGTTTTACAGCACTATACACTTTGAGGGAAGAACAGATTTATGTTTTGCTGTGGATGAAAAGGCTCTTGTAGAAATACGACTTCACTGGCGTAACATGGTCCCTGTTCTCATTAGGGGAGTTTCGTGTCCCTGACTTGCCACTGGTGGCTGGACTCTTAATCCCACACCAACTTTAAGGGGTTAAAATAAATTTTATTAAAACACATTAGCTCATTTAAAAGTATATAGAACATTAAAACTGATTTAAACTAAAATTGTTATTCAGCATTTGCAACATCCCTAAAGCACCTGTAACAACAGTTTGAAAACTGCTATGTAGGTGAAGGGAGAATACCAAAGGACTTGAAGGAAGGAATAGTACATCAGATTTACGTTTGAAAGGTGTCTCTAGCATCTGTGGGGACAGCAAATTTGACAGAAGAAGTCTGAAAACACCAAGCCCCTTAAGAAGGAATTAGAAGTAGAGCCAGCCGTGGTGAACGAATAGGGAAAAGCTAATTCGAAAGCTTACTTAGAAAGAAAACCGCAAGGGCTGACTCATTCCACCACGCTTTAGTCTCATCGGCCATCTCTCCAAAAAGCCACTAGATTAGCTGATGTTTCCATTGGAACTGGTTGCATAGCCATGATAAGGATAATAGACCTCTGTCTAAATTCCGGATCCGGAACTTAGTAACTCTGATGGTGGGTGAAGTGCTTACCCCCTTGCCCCTCCATTTCCCCACCCGTAAAATGGAAATCACAATTTCTACCTCACAGGTTTAACGGCAGAGGAAAACAAAAGCAAGCACCTGCGAGTGAGTGTTAGTCCGGTGCCCACCTAAGCAAACAGTGTGCTGTGCTCTCCTCACGCAAGGAGCAGTGCCACCGGGGTGGAACAGTAACTGCAGAAAAGGGATGCCACAGTGTAGGTGGGAATATAAGATAAAGCTTCGGGGATAAAGTGGCACCTTCTCATGGGCCCCAGGCTGTTTGAGAGAGAGGAAGGGAAATGAGTAGAACGATGTTATTTCTGTTTTGTTTGCTCCACTTAGTCTCTTTTTTCCCAAGTGCATTTGCATGGAGACCACAGACTTCAGCTGCAAAAATACAATAAAATGAGAGGAGAGACGGAGAGGAAGATGAATTAGGTATGCCAACATATCATCCTTTACAAATTGAACAGGAAATGATTCCCTTACTGGCAAGTCAGCTTGGGCTTGCAGAATAGAGGGGGAAAGGTGAATGACTGTTGTTTTGCTGTTTGAGCAAAA
Source organism: Tonatia bakeri (assembly GCA_004024845.1). NCBI lineage: Eukaryota > Metazoa > Chordata > Mammalia > Chiroptera > Phyllostomidae > Tonatia > Tonatia bakeri. The sequence continues at coordinate 61,197 of PVIA01003448.1, read as the reverse complement.
ACCATCGCGCTTCCCCTGTGTCCCACACTCTGCAAGCGCTGCCGCCCTGGTGCGGGGTGAAGCCTGCTGGCCAAGTTCCCGTCTCTCTCAGCAAGACTGAGGATGAACCGAATCATCCGCATGTGCAGGCAGGCACCCTCTGTTGGGACTTATCTGTGTGGCCCGCGGCCATACCTCCCACTCAGCACACTGCGGAGGCGAGGCTGGCCTGGAGCAGAGCAGAGGGGAGTCTGCCCACGCAGTCTCAGTTGTCCTGGACTCCAGAAGGATCCACGTGGCACTGCAGACCTGGTCCACTGGAACATGCGGAGCAACGCGGACATCCTGTCGCCCCTGTTCGCAGTCACAGGCAGCCAGTCACCTCCGGGGAACAAAGGCTCTGTTTTTCACCATTTTTATGACCTTAATTTTTATCATAAAATAACATTTTGTCACATAGTATAATGATAAATTGTTCTGACCTTTGAATATCAATGAAAAAACAGACAATCTAAGGTTTTTTTTCATCTCTCTGACATGTGATAAATTTTCACCACTTTTTAAAAGTTGATCTCAGTTCTGGATCCTATAAAAATGATCCATTAAGAAATTCAACACAATGTCATTGTGGTAGAATGGCACTGAGCCTTAGTTTCATCTCTAAAACTTATTCTCAACTGCTTTTACATTTGGATATTATCTTCAGAGTAATTATAATCGAATGTAAAACCCAACACAATCTATGGCCCCCATGCCTTTGTCTGTGCGGGGCTGGCCTCAGTGGGCCTTTCTGAGCCAACACCCTCAGGCGCCTTTAGACACAGGTCACCATGGATGAAGACGCAGTAGTCCCTGCAGCCCAAGCTTTGGTATTTCCTTAGGTGGTCTGAGGAGGCTGCCAATATCAGATGAAGGACCTCTCCTCACTAAAGTACAAAGAGGTCCATCCACAGAGGGTCCGTTTTCCACTGAGATCACAGAGCCTGCACTCACATGGTAAATGGCTTTTCTAAATGCAATTCCAGTTTCATTCTGCTGTGATTTCATTCACCAAACGCTTAGTGACAAGCACTGTTCCCACTCTCCCAGATACAGCAGTGGCTGTCAGAGACAGTCCTGTATATATAAGATGAATTGAGATAAGAGCTACAGAGAGGACTAGAGCAGAGAAGGGGACTAGGAATGTGGGCAGAGGAGCTGTCCTGGCATGTATGAACTTAGAAGACCCATTTGACAGAAACCTTAGGAGCATAGGAAATCATGTGTGAAAGGCCTGGGCACCATCTCTTCCTCAGCGGCAGCAGCACAGGCCTGCAGTGTGTCTGGGCTGGGGGAGCAGCAAGGGGGCCAGTGTGGCCATGAGCCAAGAGCAGGGTGCTGAGGGGCAAGTGCAGAGCGTTCAGAGTGAGGGAAGAAGGCAGGCAAGAGGCTGTAGGAGAGGCAGATTGGGAAAGGTTACTGGGTCAGTTCAGAGCATCTTAGGACTCAGGTAACCATCAGCACCTCAGTCGGGAATGGTAAGCAGACTCCTAGAGTTCAGAGATGTCCCAGTTGATGCCTGCAGGAGGGGCCAGCTGTGATGGGCGTCAAGTCGCAGCCTGAGCCTGAAAATGGAGATGAAAACTCTTCCTTCTGCAGGGAGGAACAAATGCTCTGACGAGGCAGCGAGGCAGTGAGGCAGCGAGCAGGCATCACAAGGCTCTCAGCCACCTCTGTGAAAGGAATGGGGGTGGGGACATTTAAAGATCTGGGGAGGGCAAAAGGAAGTAAATTTGTTACAGTCATAGCCTCAACTCTGCATTTTAGTGCTCTGTTAAAAACAGCAGCAGCAGCAGCAGCAGCAGCAATGCCTCATTCTTCAGTGAGACATGAGTGACGTGGGATGTATCTCTGTCACACCTGGGTGCACTGCAGAGGTGGGATGGAGTAAGGGAAGGACACTCGGCACCCCGTGAGAGCTCCAGCTAGAACTAGAGTGGCCACCCACAGACCACTCGGTAGCGTGGTTGTGCGGAAGGAGCAGCAGAAAGCGCCTGCTCTCCAGAATTAAGGGCAGCAAGTCCAGGCTTCCTGACGCCCCATGTGTTAGCAGCACTGCCCTTGGGAATGGAAAAGGAGGACTGCTTTTATTGCTTCGACAGTTAAGGCAAGGAAGTGTTCACTAGTTCTTCTGCTTTGTTTTAAAGACCAGAAAATCTTTCAAGAGTCAAAGTATGTCTAAGGTCCATTAGTGTAATAAATTTTATAATGTATCACCATCAAAATAATTTTCTTCCCAGCAACTGGCCCCAAATTTAGAGTAGTTCAGAGGAATCTAATGTAATCTACAGCAGTGAAGTCAGTATCTATACAGTATGAAGATACAGTATCCCCCCCCTCCATTTTGGTCATGGTTAATTATCCTGATCATCTGTGGATGAGAACTGGGAGAGAATGAAAAGGCCCATGAATTGGAACTGTATTATCAGACTAAACTGACACCAGAGTAGTTCTTAACTTGCTGAGGATCAAAGACTGTTGGAAATCTGAAAAAGCCACTGGCATGTGGCACAAACCCCACGCAACAAAGAGCTTCGCATATAGAGAGAACTAGAAGCTGGCATTTTCCAGAGGCTCACAGTTATTTCACCAGCAAGACATTCAGGGGCCTCACATCCTAAAGATTCCAGTTAGTGGGGAGCAAACCAGAATGAGGAAGGCCCCAGCCCTGGCTCAGGGTGTCCTCCCCATGCCCTTCCTGTATCAGAGTTTATACACCTGACACGAAATCGAGAGTCCTCGCTAAATTCAGTCTCCTAACCCTGAGCACTTATCTGTGTTTCAGGACAAAGGAGTTGTTCTCTGCACATCTTGAAAGAAAAACTGTTCAGTAGCAATGCTCAGGAGAAGCCGGTGTGGCTCTGTCGGGCAGTGGTAGTGGTGCCTCTTTGGGTCAGTCCCTCGCAGCCATGGAATCAGTGAAATGGTCTGTGTGCAATTGTCACGACCTATCACTGCTGAATAAAACTCTGTTGTGAAAGTGACAAGTCTTGTGAAAATGGCAAAATAAAAGGAGGCCCTTTCATTATGAGTTGGAAACTTCAAGCCACTCCACTCAGGAGAAGTAATGCATAGGACATCAGTGTTCGAATCTTTAAAACCTGAGAATGTGACTTGCTCTTCTCTGAAACCCCAAGACGTGCACTTTCAAACCAGGCACATCCAATGCAGTGTGAACGGATCGCCCTCGCTCTGTTTTTAAAGGTGGTGAGGCAGACTCCATTCGGAACCATGGCTGCAGGCGTAGGGACCGCTGCAGTGGGATTGTACAGAGGCAGAAAAATGTAGGGCACAGCTCTGAATGCAGCCGGGGTACATGGGATCTGTGGTCAGGGAGCAGGGTGGGCGTTGGAGATGTCAGTAGTAAAGGGGTCTGGCTACCTGCTTCATAGGATCCTTGCAGAAGACAGGCCAGGTGGTCACACATCTGCCAGGATCTCCTACCCGCCTGGCCTCAGACAACGGCTGAGACAGAGAGGAAACTAAACCAATGTAGCAGACAGAGCCCTGCAGATGTCATGTGGATTAAAATTAGCTTGACTTCCTAAATTGAAATGACTCTCGCCACTTTAGGTCTAAATGAGATGTATTAGAGGGAATGCAGACAACCCTTTCTTCCAAGACAACCCTCTCCCCTGGGGGAGCTGGTACTCTCAGCATTTAAAAGTCTCTCAGCATTTAGTAACACGTCTGTGCTTAAGCCATCAGAAATCACATTATTCAAGGCTTCGAGAAAGCAATATTCATTATTAGGAGCCTGAAAGCTGTTTAGGAGGATGCATTATATACTTCTGAGGAACATGAAAAATAGCAGAAAAGGGACCTTTTCAATATTTAAAATATTGTTCTCAACACATTGTTTCCTTAGGGAAACATATCTATCAAAGAATACATATTCAGAGAACTGAGGAATAAATTATTCCCAAATTGTACAAGTTATGCTCAAAGCTTGAAAATTGACAGATTTAAAAAAATATTTTAAGTCAATGCAGAGGCAATTTTAAAGCAATGCTTTAAATTTAGTTACAGTCCTACACTGTTGACGTGAAGACTGCATGCTACTGAGAACTTCACAAATGCTGTGTAACGCGAACAACGACCCTAGTAAAGATGCATGGTCTGATCTCTCCTCCTCAAGGTTATTGAGCGTGATCTGTGCCCGACAGTCGTGAAAGGACCTTAGATAGCTGCATGAGCTCTGGTCTGTGAGTTCTGAGCTGTGTTGTCCATCCTCAAGTCAAGTGAAGATGTGTTGTCCATCCTCAAGTCAAGTGAAGATGGCGTGATCTTGAGAAGCCGATGAAACTGTGAATGCTGCAGAATTAGGTGGAAGGGAAGGGTCTGTTTGAGAAGGAAAATAAACAATCAGCATTCACCGTCTACGGGGGGAAAGGAGGCATGAAAAATATTTCTTGCCCAGTTTCCCGACTTCTCCAAGAACCCGACTTAGCTTTCGCTCCTGGCACTGAGCTGGGTGGTCCCGCATAGTCCTGCTTACACGCTTGACATTACAAAGCTCATCACACTGCTGGCTGGTCAGAGGCAAGTGCTGTGCTCCATGCTCATGGGAAGGACACTTCCACTGCCTGTGGGTCAGTTATTTCCCCATAGTTACGCCAGGCAAGTGACAACAGTGGGAAGTCACCCCGAAAATATTCTGACCCTTTTCCAGGGCCCTGCTGCCTTTTCCTTGGGGTTTCCAAGACTGCAGACAAGGAGCCAGTCGCCTTGACTTGCCTGGACTGGGTGGGACCTCAGGCCTGGAGCCTCCCCTGCAGCATCTTCACGCCTCCTTTCCTTTCCCACCCTCTGGGGATTCCTAAAGGAGGCTGTGGGGGCCAGGAAGGGCCGGGAAAAGAACAGGCTGAGAATGAAAGTAAAAGAAGATAGCTGATCTCGAGGGTTTCCCAAGGGGGAGACTCCAGTTCACTAGCAAGAGAAGAAAAGGCGTTTGAGGGGTGCACAGGAGCCAGGCACTGAACAGATAGATACCAAGCTCCACAGATAGAAACATACAGGCTTGGGGGAAGCATGAAAAATTCATGCTGATGGAAGTGCCTGTGGGAAGTAAATGCCCTGTCTTTCAAATTCCCTCCCTTCAAGCGGAAATGCCTAGCAGACTTCTTTCTGTCTCAGGAAATAGTCCATTTATCTGAGAGTCAGGGGGGCAGTGTCAGCCTACATGATGCCCTGCCCTGTGGTGGCATCGGACCAGCATTCTGAGAATTGTTCTAGCTTTGCTCCTTCACCTCCGGATCATGTTCCCCTGAATTGAATTTGCTCAACGAGAAATGAAAGAACTAAAACGGATGGCTACGCCTTAATACAAAGAAAGAAAAACTCTCACCTCCACGTTGTTCTTCCTTTGGAAAAGGCAATTAGTCACGTTTTAGAACATATCAAATTTAATCAAAACTTCAGTGATACTAACTTTTTAATACTTAACATCATGGGCCTAGTAAGAGTCTTTCGTTTTTAAACCTGAGATCCATTCATCTGCACGTATAAATGAGTCAGTCCCTTCTAACGGCTCCCACTCACGCACACTCGCATGTTTCCTGTGCAGACAGATCTGCCCTCCGCTGTAAGCGCTCTTGATCTGTGCACAAGCCACAATCTGCTTCGCTACCCACAGCCGAACAAACAGGGCTGCAAAGCTATCTTCCAAACAATTCTTGATTAAAAAGAATTTTAATGAATTTCTATATTAATTTTTGAGCAGATAGCACTAGTGTTCCAAGTGTTCAAGGAATTAATTGTTCCCAGAAACAATTTCTGCAAACTGCATCTTCTTCTATACCCAAGGGCAGCACTGAGAGAGTCAGTGAGGGCCTGTGGTCCCCAGAACAGGTGCTCTGCCAGCACTCGCGCATTCCAATCAGAGATGCCTGACACTTCAACATCCCTCCCCTTTACTCCTAAATAAAATCACTCTTAGTATGGCTGACCTCAGGTGTCAGTCCTTATTGGGGTTGTTATTAATTAACAATCCTTATTAAATGTCAGGGTTTAACATTTTTCTGAATATAAATGAACCTCTGGTTGGTAGGAATGTGTTGGCATTGTAGTCTCTGCTCTTCAGTGACCAAACCCAGGGCTCTGCTTCTGCCATTGCTTTTCTGAAATGGGACTCACGCCTCCTCTTGCCTCTCAGGAATGCGTGCTAGAAACTCAGGAGAGCCCCAGGTGGTGTGGCTCAGTGGATTGAGCTCTGGCCTGGGAACCAAAGCATTGCTGGTTTGACTCCCCATTGGGTCACATGCCTGGGTTGCTGGCCAGGTCCCCCAGCTGGGGACATGTGAGAGGCAAACAAACATTAATGTTTTTTCCCCTTTCTTTCTCCTTCCCTTCCCCTCTCTCTAAAAATAAATAAATAATAAAATCTTAAAAAAAAAAAGAAAGAAAGAAACTCAGCAGAGACTGATGCAGCCCACTTACCCTGTGTGCACATTCTCTGTCCCCGGAAACGGAACCGCAGTGGCAAGGCTGCGGGCCGCATGAGGGAGTGTCACCAGGGGTGACTGGTATTCTGAAAGGATTGTTTTTAAGCCCAACTTTACTACCAGTATTTTATTATCACAGCATTGTCTACTTCAAAGTTAATGATTTCAATAATTATGTGCATTTTTTCATTGCCTTCCCAGTAGCTTGGTCACACCCTCCTGTCAGGGCGTGACTCTTAGGCTCCTGGCATGACAGAGTTATGTGTGGAGTGGGAACAGCGAAGGGCACACTTTCCTCGGCCGGAAGATACAGTTAATCTTACTGTGAGGCCCCTGGAATCCATAGCTCATCCCCTCAGGTGGTGGTCACATCTGCCAACTCAGGGCCCACTCGGTTTATCTCCTTCCCCATCTCACTCCCCTAACCCTAACCCTCCTCCCTGGGATAGCATTCCAGAATCAGCCATCTGCACACAACTTTTCTCTCAAGCTCTGCTTTTGGGAGAACCCAGAATAAGAAGTCTGTAGCTTTTGTCTCGTTATCACCCTCTGTCAGTCTGTCTGATTATCTTTCTATCTCACATAGAAATCTCTAAGACATTCACCAGGGATGGCACATTTTTGGGCAAGCTGCACATTATTTAAATCATCATAACTACAGATCATAATGCATTTTAGGTGGTTTTTCAATAATTATAACATTTTTATTTACAAAAACAATTAAACAACTAATTAAACAATTAAAGTTCCTAGTACCTTTTTTTTTTAAAGATTTTATTTATTTATTTTTTAGAGAGGGAAGGGAGGGAGAAAGAGAGAGAGAGAAACATCAATGTGCGGTTGCTGGGGGCCGTGGCCTGCAACCCAGGCATGTGCCCTGACTGGGAATCGAACCTACAATGCCTTGGTTTCGCAGCCCGTGCCCAATCCACTGAGCTATGCCAACCAGGGCAGGAAATTTTCTCTTTCCACTCACTGGAATACATGTAGGTTCATGCTGCTTCATATCACCTGACAACCTTTTGGGTGGATCTTTACCAAGTGCTCTCCTTGCACCCCCAGGGGAAGGGCTGGACAGATTTGTCTCTGGTTCTGGAGAATCTTCATTATTGTCATCCATTATCCAGTCTCTCGCCACCGATAGCAGAAACTGTTCTTCATTTTTTCTTGGCCTTTGTTGATAGTTTCTATTTCCTTTTTCACGTTGATATAGTTTGCAGTGAGCTCATTGTAGCTTCCCTGTAGTTTCTGGTAGCTCCTTGTGAGTTCATTGAGCGTCCTGACAATCATTGCTTTGAACTCAGTATCTGATAGTTGAGTTGCTTTTATTTCATTTAGCATTCTTTCTGAGGCTTCCTCCTTTCCTTTCATTTGGAAATTGTTTCTTTGTCTTCCCATTGTTTCTTTGTCTTTCTTATGAGACTCTTCTGATAGAAGAAACTGTTTATACTTCATTTTTGCTTGTGGATTGAGGCGTGCGAAACACGAGAAAACTCGTGAGTGGTCCTTAAGTTGTTAAGACCTTAAAATTTAGACCAAAATAGATAAATTGAAAGAAAATACAGATCAATGGATAATTAGTGTTTTATGCCAAGGCATATGCACTTTCAATATTTGGGTATACTCTCCCAGAATTTTCTTTGGATATTTAAATATGTGTGCATCTATGATGTACTGTTGTACACATACGTGCAATATATAGATGGGGCTCTGTTTTCCAATTAAACTAAACATGGGTATTTCTGCATTTCAGTAACTCCAGACATACCATGTTGCTCCGGCCTGCGGAGCAGTCAATGAGGGTCCCGAGCCTACCTGAAACGGATGAATAGGGATGGGAACAAGAGGTGCAAAGAACGACAGCAAGACAAAGGATTCTGTTCAAGCTGCAAAATTTTATTTAAGCGGCGGGGGTTATATAGGGACGGGAAAAGGGAAGTTGCTCTGATAGGCTGCCCCGGTGCGTGTTCACCTCGTGCTCTTGTTAGTGATTGGTCAGTTAGGTGCGTGATCAGTACCTTGATTGGTCAGTCAGGTGCGTGATCAGTACCTTGATTGGTCAGTCAGGCGCGTGATCAGTACCTTGATTGGTCGCTGGTTCGCGTGCTCTGCGGATGCCCCCAGGGGGCAATGCTGGCGGCTCAGACCACAATATGCTGTCTTGCTGACGGCATCAGCAAGCTAAGGCCCCAACACCATGTGTTTTCATGGCTGTGCTGGAAACACTGCAATATTTAGTGGTCATGTTCAGATTTTTAAAAAATCTTATTGATAAATATTTGGTTTACTTCCATCTTTTTACTCTTATAAAACATAATTATTAGGAGCATCACTTTACATGCATTCTTGTTTAATTAAACAATTTATTTTCTTAATATAAATTTCTGGGTGAACAATATCCAGTTTTTACAAAGAATTTGTGGCAATTGAAATTCCTTCCATGAGTAGTTTATGTGATGTTTAATCACACCCCTGCAAGCAAGACATTATTAATCTTCTGAAATTTCCTGACATTGAATATGCATACATACACAATTCTAGATAATAGAGATATGTACATAAATATATGATTTAATTCATGTTTTTTTTTCATTATGATGGTAGCTTGGCAAGTTTTCATGCTGGGGCATCTCTGTACCCGTTCTTTTGAATTGCTTGTGCAGAGCTTTTTCTGGGGACTCCTAGTGACCTCTTGTTGAAGATTTGCTGAGTGCTCCACAGCACATGTTAGGAGCTGCAGGTTCCATTGTGAATGAAAAGCATGGCCTCTTCTCTCGGGTGCCTCAGGTTCAAAGAGAAGATGACCAGAAACAGTTTCACCTGTGACCTGGATTGGTGATGATTCTCTGGCACAAAAAGTGTGGAGATGCCCAGGGCATCAGGGAGAACCCCCCAATGGAGCAAGGCTTACAGGGAGATTGAGGAGAAAGTGAGAACCAGGCAGGCTGAGAAAGCAGAAGGACTTTGCTTGGAGACAGACAAGGTACAAAGGCTGGGGAAGTGTATCCTGTTCAATATGTTAACCTTTTGTCAAATGTGTGTATCTATATATTATAGTTTATATATATTACACATATTATATATATATATATATATATATATATATATATTTCTCAAACAGCTTCTTTAGATTATGTTTTGCTTTTAGCCATTTTACCAAATGGATGTTTTAAATATCCTGTTGTCAAACATTTTCCCTTGTAATTTTATTTTATTTTTAAATATATTTTATTGATTATGTTATTACAGTTGTCCCATTTTTTCTCCCCTTTACTCCCCTCTGCCCTGTATGCCCCCTCCCACCATCATTCCCCCACATTAGTTCATGTCCATGGGTCATACATATAAGTTCTTTGGGTTCTCCATTTTCCATACTATTCTTACCCTCCCCCTGTCTATTTTGTGCTTACCTTTTATGCTTCTTATTCCCTGTACCTTTCCCCCCATTCTCCCCCTCCCACCTCCACTGATAACTCTTCATGTGATCTCTATTTCTCTGAGTCTGTTCCTGTTCCACTTATTTTCTTAGTTCATTTTTATTTTTGTTTTTTTAGGTTCAGTTGTTAATAGTTCTGAGTTTTTTGTTATTTTACTGTTTGTATTTTTGATCTTCTTTTTCTTAGTTAAGTCCCTTTCATATCTCATATAATAAGGGCTTGGTGATGATGAACTCCTTTAACTTGGCCTTATCTGGGAATTACTTTATCTGCTTTTCCTTTCTAAATGATGGCTTTTCTGGATAATCTCGGGTGTAGGTCCTTGCTTTTCATAATTTCAAATAGGCTTCTTTTGAGAAATCAGCTGAGAGTCTTATGGGAACTCTTTTGTAGGTAACTCTCTCCTTTTCTCTTGCTGTTTTTAAGATTCTTTTCTTATCTTTAATCTTGGGTAATTTAATTATGATGTGCTTTGGTGTGTTCTTCCTTAGTCTAACTTCTTTGGGACTCTCTAAGCTTCCTGGACTTCCTAGAAGTCTATTTCCTTTGCCAGATTAGAGAAGTTCTCCTTCATTATGTTTTCAAATAAGTTTTCCATTTCTTGCTCTTCCTCTTCTCCTTCTGGCACCCCTATGATTTGGATGTTGGAATGTTTAAAGTTGTCCTGAAGGTTCCTAAGCCTCTCCTCATTTTTTTAAATCTTGTTTCTTCATTCTGTTGGGGTTGAATGTTTATTTCTTCCTTCTGCTCCAAACTGTTGATTTGAATCCCAGTTTCCTTCCCTTCACTGTTGGTTCCTGGTACATTTTTCTTTATCTCACTTTTCATAGCCTTCACTTTTTTCTCTAATTTGAGACCATACCCAACCATTTCTGTGAACATCTGATTACCAGTTTTTTGAACTCTGCATCTAATAGATTGGCTGTCTCTTCATTGCTTAGTTTTATTTTTTCTGGGGTTTTGATCTATTCTTTCATTTGTGCTGTAATGTTTTGTCTTTGTATGCCTGTTACATAGTAAAGGGCGGAGCTTTAGGTATTTGTCAGGGCGGGGCAACCCAGGTTGCTGCTTGTGGCACTGTTTGTGGTGGAGAGGGGAGCAGCCTGAGAAGAAACAATACTGCTTACCCTGCTGTTTTTTAGTCACTTCCTCCACTACTCACAAGCAAATTGGGCCCTTACGGTGCCGATTCCCTGGTGGATGGGTGTGTGTGCATTCTAGGACCCTGTGGGTCTCTCCAACGAACTCTTCTGTGATGCTGCGTGTTTCTCCAGATGCCTCAGCCCCCATAGATTTTTTAGTCAGAGGTTTTGAGGTTTTAATTTCCCTTCACTGGAACCCTGGGTTATGTAGTCTGTCTCGCTCCCCAGTTGTTCCTCCTGGATTATCTGCATGCAAATGTGGGATCACCCACTCCACCAGCCGCCACATGGCCTGCCTGGTCTTCCAACTGCTGCCTTGCTGTGAGTCCTCTCTGCTCGACTGCCCGTCTCTGCCCCTCCTACTGGTCTGGATGAATGTTTTTTCTTTGACTTGTTGGTTGTTGGACTTCCATAACGTTCAGTTTTCTGGCAGTTCTGGTTATTTTTTGTTCTTAAATGTGTTGTTGTCCTTCTTTTGGTTGTGCCAGGAGGCAAACTGTATCTACCAATGCCTCCATTTGGGCCAGAAATCTACTTTCCCTTATAATTTTAATTTTTTGCCTCCAGACCTAAAGAGTCTGTTGCAATCAAAAGGTTCTGTTATCATTTGCTTATGTTACCTTTGAGTATGTCAGTTTTAAAATCTTTGCTTTAAACCCTTAAAAAAAATCTAGACTGTGTTTGCTTCTAGAATATGTCACGGATATCTGGTTTTAGATGACATTATCAGTGTTGGTTACAGAGGCCAACATTATCCAAGATACTGCCTTAATTCACCACAGAGCTTTCTTTTTTTAATTTTCTTTTTATTATTTATTTATAGATTTATTTATTCTCACCCAAGGTTGGGGATACTTACTTCTTTTAGAGGGAAGGGAAGGGAAGGAGAGAGAGAGGGAGAGAAACTTCAAAATAAGAGAGTAACACTGAGCAGTTGCCTCTCATACATGCCCTGACCAGAGACTGAACCCACAACCTTTTGGTTTATAGGACGATGCTCCAACCAACTGAGTCATGCCAGCCAGGGCTTTTAATTTATTTTTAAATAAAAGTTTGCAATCAATAATATTTTATATTAGTTTCAGGAGTAGACCATAGTGGTTACACAATTACCAGTATTATAATTTACAAAATGATTCCCCCAATAATTTCAGTACCAACCTGCCACCATACACAATTATTACAGTGTTATTGACTATATTCCCCATGCTGTATTTCATATATCCCCATAGCTGTTTTGTTACTACCAATGTACTCCATTAACTCTTCACCTTTTCACCCATCCATCCCCCCAAAACTCACCATTCTGGTAAGCATACATTCTCAGCATCTATGAATCTGAGTGTTTTGTATTTTTTCATTTATTTTGTTCTTTACATTCCACATAAAGGTGAAATAATATGGTATTTGTCTTTTTATGTCTGACTTATTTCACTTAGCATAACCCTCTAGATCTATCCATGTTGTCACAAGTGATAATACTTCATCATTTTGTGTGGCTGAGTAATATTCCATTGTAAGTATGTACCACTTGTTCTTTATGCAATCACCCATTGATGAGCACATGGGTTGCTACCATATCTTCGCTATTGTAAATAACATTGCTTTGACTATAGGGGTGCATACATTTTTTTTTGAATTAGTGTTTTCAGTTTCTTCAGATATATATATAGAAGTATAGATGCTGGGTTATCAGGCAGTTCCATTTTTTGAAGACCCTCTATACTGTTTTCCATAATGTCTGCACAAATTTGCAAATTGACCAACAGTGCACAAGGGTTCCCTTTGCTCCATATCCTCGCAACACTTTTTGTTTGTTGATTTATTGATGACAGCCATTCTGACAGGTGTGAGATGATATCTCATTGTGGCTTTAATTTGCATCTCTCTGATGATTAGTGATGTTGAGCACCTTTCCACATGTTTGTTTACTATCTGTATTTCTTTCTTTGAGAAGTCTGTTCAGGTCCTCTGATCATTTTTAATTGGATTGTTTGTTTTTTTACTCATGAATTGTATGAATTCTTTATAAATTTTGGATATTTAACATTTATCAACTGTATCATTGGTTCAAATATTCTTCCATTCAATAAGTTGTTTTTTCATTTTTGTTGATGGTTTCATTTCTTGTGCAAAAATGTTTTAATTTTATGTAGTCCCATTTGCTTACTTTTCTTTTCTTTCCCTTGCCCAAGGAAATATATCAGAAAAATATTGCTAAGAAAATGTCAGTGTTTACTGCCTAAGAGTTTTGTCTTGAATCTTACATTTAATTCTTTAATGCATTTTGAATTTATGATTTTATGCTGTGTAAGAAGGTGGTCTAGTTTTTTCTTATACGTACCTGTTCAATTTCACAAACACTTTTTATTGAACAGACTGCTTTTACCCTGTTGTATGTTCTTGCTTCCTGTGCCATATATTGTTTATATAGGCATGGGTTCATTTCTGGGCTCTCATTTCTGTTCCATTAAGTTTTGTGTCTGTTTTTATGCCAGTATCATGTATATTTGGTATCAGGTAGCATGATACTTCCACTTTGCTCTTTCTCAAGATTGCTGTGGCCATTCAGAGTTTTTTGTGGTTCCATATAAATTCATAGACCATTCCTTATAGCTTTGTGAAACATGTCATTAGCATTTTGATAGGAATTACATTGAATTTATAGATTGCTTTGGGTTATATGGACATTTTAACAATGTCACTTCTTCCTATCCTTGAGCACAGTGTATGCTTCCATTTATGTATCTTCGACTTTTCTTTAATGTCTTATAATTTTTCAACAGTAGTTCATTTACCTCCTTGGTTAAATTTATTCCTAGTTATTTTTTAATGCAAATTCAAATGAAATTATTTTCTTAGTTTGTCTTTCTGAAAGTTCATTATTGGTGTATAAAAATGCAAATTTCTGAATAGTTATACTGTATCCTGCTTTTATCTTTTACAGTTTTAATAATGGTTTGGTGGGATCTTCAGGGTTCTTTATACACTGTATCATGTCATTTGCAAATAATGACAGTTTTACTTCCTTTCCAATCTAGTTACCTTTTATTTCTTCTTCTTGTCTGATTGCTGTAGGTAGGATTTCCAATGTTATATTGAATAAGAGTAGTGAAAATAAAGTGATGAGAGTGGACATTTGTGTCTTGTTCCTGATCTTAAAGAAAACACTTTAAACTTTTTTGTATTGAGTGTGATGTGAGCAGTGGGTTTGTCATGTGTGGCCTTATTTATGTTGAGGTATATTACCTCTAATCTCACTTTGCTGAGAGTGTTTGTTATAAATCAATGTTGGAGTTTTGCATCAATTTTCTGCATCAATTTATATGATCATAGGATTTTTGTCCTTTATATTGTTTATGAGTTATATCCTATTAATTGATTTGTGGATTTTAAACCAACTTTCCATCCTAGGTATAGATTGCAGTTGATCAGAGCATGTGATCTTTTTAACATATCAATGAATTCAATTTGCTAATATTTTGTTGAGAATTTTTACATCTATTTTCATCAGGAATATTAATGTTCAATTATATTTATTTAATATCTTTGTCAGACTTTGGAATCAGGATAATGCTGGCCTCATAAAATGAGCTCAGGAGTATTCTCTTGAATGCTTTGGAATAGTTTTAGAGAGATGGGTGTTAATTCTTCTTTTAACCTTTGGTAAAAATCACCTGTAAAGTCATGCTATCCAGGAACTTTTTTTGTCAGAAGTTTTTTATTACTAAAGCATTTTTATTGGTTGTGATCAGTCTGCTCAGATTTTCTGCTTGTTTTTTATTTAGTCTTAGAAGATTGTGTTTAGGAACTTAACCATTTATTCTAGTTTGTCTGAATTGTTGGCATATAATTGTTTGTAGTAATTTATTATAATCCTTGGTATTTCTGTGGTGTCAGTTGTCAATTCTCCTCTTTTATATCTGATTTTAATTTATTTGAATCCTCTCTATTTTTTACTTTATGAATTTGGTTAAAGATTGATAAACATTGCTTGTCTTTTTTAAGACCAGTTCTTGGTTTCATTGATCTTTTATGTTGTTTCTTTAACTTCTTTTTTTTAAAAAAAATTTTTCCTGTGATCTTTATTCTTTTTCTTTCTTCTACACACTTTGGCCTTTGTTTGTTGCTAATTTTGTAGTGTCCCTGCTATAAGGTTAGACTGTTTACTTGAGATTTCCCCTTTCTAGAGGTATGCCAGCATTGCTATGAATTTCCCTCTTAGGACTGCTTTGGGTGTATCCCATAGATTTGGAGTTTTCATTTTCATTTGTCTCAAGGTGTCTTTTGATTTCTACCTTGACATCATTTTTAATCCATTTATTATTTAGCAGTGTGTTAGCTTTCATTTGTTTCTGTGTTTTTCAATTTTTTTCTTATAATTAATTTCTAGGTTCATCACATTGTGGTCAGAGAAAATGCTTGATATTATTTCCATCTTCTTAAATTTATTGAGACTTGTTTTGTGGCCCAATGTGATCTATTTTTTAAAACATTCCCAGTGCACTTGAAAAGAGTGCACTATATTTTGCTTCTTTGGGGTGAAATGTTCTAAACATATTAATTACATCCAGATGGTTTGATAAGTCATTGAGGCCACTGTTCCCTTGTTAATTTTCTGTCTGGAATATCTATTCATTGATGTCAATAGGGGGTTAAAATAACCTGCTTTGACTGTATTACTATCAATCTCTCCATTTATATCTATCAATATTTGCTTTATATATTTAGGTATTCCTATGTTGGGTGCATAAATATTTATAAGGGTTGTATTTTTTGTTGGAATATCATTATGAAATGTCTTCCTTTGTCTTATGTTAGCCTTTGTTTTTAAATCCATTTTGTCTGATATCAGTATTGCCACCCAAGTGTTTTTTCATTACTGTTGGCATGCAATGTCTGTTTCCACCCCTTTACTTTCATTCTGGTTGTGTCCTTTCATCTGACCTGGGTCTCTTGTAGATGCAGTATATATATGGATCTTATTTTCTTATCCATTCAGCTATCCTATGTCTTTTGATTATAGTACTTCACCTATTTACATTTAAAGTGATTATTGATAGGTAAGTTGTTATTGGCATTTTATAATTCATATTAATTTCCCTTTCTTTTCCTTCTTTAATAAAAGTTCCTTTAATGTTTCTTGTAATACTGGTTTGGTGATGATGACCTCCTTTAGCTTTTTCTTGTCTGGGTCTTGGTTGTAGGTTTTTTCTTTTCAACATTTTGAATATTTTTTTTTTCTAATCCCTTCTGCCTTAAAAAATTTCTGTTGAGAAATCAGCTGACAGTCTTATTGGAGCTCCCTTTTAAGTATCTGGTTTTTGTTGGGGTTTTTTTTGCTGTTTTTAAGATTCCAACTTTGTATTTAATCTCTGGCCTTTTAGTTATGATATGTCTTGGTGTGAGCCTCTTTTAGTTCAATTTTTTTGGACCCTCTGCACTTCTTGATTGTATGTTTATTTCCTTCACCAAATTAGAGAAGTTTTTCAGTCATTATTTCTTCAAATAGGTTCTGAATCCCTTGCTCTCTGTCCTTCTGGTACCCTTGTAATGCAGATGTTATGCTTGATATTGTCCCAGAAATCTCTTAAGCTGTTCTCATTATTTAATTTTTTTCTACTTTGATGGGTGTTTTCTGCTACTTTGTCCTCCAAATTGATTATTTGATTCTCTGCTTCATCTAATCTTCTGTTGGTTCTTCCTAATAAATTCTTTATTCCAGTGATTGTATTCTTTATTTCTGACTGGTTCTTTTATATGGTTTTTATGTCTTTTTTTATGCTTACTATTTCTTTGTTGACATTCTTACTAAGTTCATTCATCTTTCTCTTAGATTTCTTGAACATTCTTATAGCCATTGTTTTGGACTCTATATTTGGTAGGTATCTTTCTTCTATTTCATTTAGATCTTTTTCTGGAGATTTCTCCTGTTTTTTGTTTTTTTTTATGTTTTTGTTGGGGGCATGTTTTTTTTAGTTTTGTCTTGCCATATTGGCTTCCTCTCTGTGTTTGCTTCTCTGTATTAGTAGATCTGCTATGTCTCTCAGTTTTGCTAGGGGGCACTGATGAGCTAGGTGTCCTGCACAGCCCAGTGGCACAGCCTCTCTGATCACCAGTGCTGCAGTTCTTTGTATGGTTTATGTTTGTCCTCCTGCTGTAGTTGAATTTGATTGCTGTTATCACATCTATGGGTGGGGTTGATCCTTGAACTCACTGGCTGTGAAGGTCAGCTACATCCCCAAAGTACGAATTTCTGTGCAGGAGCTGATCCTATGAAACAAAATTCGCCCAAGCAGAATCTATTGTCTGCTGAGATCTCCTTTTGAGTGTGCCACTTGTCCAGCTAACTGGGTGGTACTCTGTTGTGTTCTAAAGCCATCCCCCAGGTGTGTTGATTCTGGGGCTTCCTGGTACAAGTTAATATCAGATGCTTTCTGTAACTGTCCCTGGGCTACCTGTTAGGAGCTACAAAGTGATCTATGGGTGGTAGTTGACTCTGCTGGGTCTTGGTGCATATGGAAGGGGCCAAGCTGCCTAGCAAGGCCAGCTTCCACTAGTGCTGGGCCCAGAGCAACTCAGCAAAAGGCTCAAGACATCTCAAGACACACTGCTACCTGCTGGATGCCTATTATGCTTGGCCTAAGGCAGCATTCAGATTGCATGATGGGGAGTCTCAGGAGGTCACCAGATAAGAGTCAGTGGTGTTCACCAGGTTGATACAGTTTCAAATCCAGTGCCTTCACTGGGTCTGAGGATACTCAGCAATAGTCTCAGGGTATATTAAGGCCAGCCACCACCTACCAGGGACCTTTGCAGCAGGGCTGGGTCTCAGGGAGTCATCAGGGTGCAGCTGGTAGATTTACCAGACTAAAGCAGATTAAGATTTGGCCACATGGATAGAGAGCTTAGCATAGAAACTGTGGGGCCTCTAAGTTCTGCAGGAAAATGACCCTTGTCCTTAAGCCACACAACTGTTTTTTCATGTATGACTCTGGTACCACTGAACTTGATCAGAATTTCTTGATTGCTTTTCAAGAAAAACTGCAACATGGACCCAGGCTGGCTGCCACTGACCGAGTCCCCAGGCATGTGATAGTTGGCCAGCACGGGACCCCAGGGAGTCATCAGGGTGGAACTAGTGTAGCTCTGCAGGCTAATGCTGTGTAGGGAGTGCTTAAATCAGGAAATATGGCACCTGTGGTCCTTGTGGAAGAAGAACTTAACACAGAGGCATTGGAGGTTGTCCCTACAGCCCTCGCCCAAAGTCACACAACTCAGTCTTTCTTTGTATGCCTCTGGCAACCCCCCAGCTGCTATCCCTCTGTTGAAGCCCAAGATTAGTGCCTGCAAGCAAGAATTTATGTGTTATTCCTTTAAGGGGACAACTGAGTTTCTACCAGCCTTTCATCTCACCTAAGTGGACAGGATCCCCACTGATTTTTACAGACAGACGTTATGTGGGCTCCTCTCCCTGGTTCTATGGTTCAGGGCTGGGGAGTCCGGTGTGGGGCTGAGACTCATTGCTCCTCTAGGGGACCTCTGCAGCTGAACTATCCCTCTGGATTCTCAACTGCCACACATGCATATTTGTGTGGGGGTTAGGCAGCCTATTTTCCATTTCAGCTGTTCCTACCAGTATCAATGTGGTTTCTTCTATATATCCTTGGTTATATAACCTCTGTTCAGTTAGCCTTCAGTTGGTTTTACAGATCGACTGTTCTATGACTGAATTGTATTTCTGGTGTGGCCATGGGAGGAGATGAGTGCAGCTTTCACCTACTCTGTTATCTTGGATTTCCTGCTCCCCCCCAATTTCTTAAAGCAAATCCCTATTTTTTTTTTTTTTTTTGCCACACATTGATTCAAATCTCCACAGTATTTAAACGCAAACCCTCTCCCAAATTACCAAAATCTCTTTCTCTGGCACAATGCATTCTTCTCATTCTCACTTGTAACTTGCATCTCAATCTTCTTTTAAAATTGTTACAAATTACTCTGTTCCTCACATTTCCCCCAAATTAAGTCAATTTGGTATTCTTTATTAATGAGCTGTAAGGTGATTGAGTAGTAAGCAGAAGTTAAAATTCAATAGTAAGAAAATAATATATTAATAAGAAATACTTTTAAAATTTTTCTGAAATTTATTGGGGTGAAATAAATTAAATTACATATTTCAGGTGTGTAATTCTACAATACTTCACCTGTATGTTGCACTCTGTATGTTCACCACTCAAAGTCAAGTGTCCTATTACCAGATATTTGACCCCCTTTATAATTTTCTGCTGTCCCCCACCCCTGTTACCTCTGGTAATCACCATACTGTTGTCTGTGCGTCTATGAGTTTTGTTTGTCTTCTGTGTTCATCTGTTGCTTTCTGTTTTATATCCTGCATATGAGTGAAATCACATGTCTTTTGACTTTTTATATGTGACTTATTTCAGTTTGCATAATATTTTCGAGATCCATTCATTTTGTAGCAAATGGAACTATTTCATTTTTACGTATGGCTGAAGGTATTCCATTGTATATATGTACTGCATCTTCTTTATCGAATCAAAGGACACTTTGGTTGTTTCCATATCTTGGCCACCATGAAGTACATTTTACTTCTTGGGGATATATACATTTCATTGAAATTTTGAGTAATTTTGCTATTGTAGTATTTCAAAAATAAATAATACCAAAAGAACTCACTCTAAAAGAAATTGGTACTTAGACAGCATGAAACTGGCACAGTGAAATAAACAAAATAACTTAGAAAGTATACTTCACCAAAATAAGATAATTTGGCTAGCCAACCTCTCTCAGGAGGATTACACTGTCCCTGAAGCAAAGGTACTTAGCTGATCTTGAGAAACACAAAATACCTCTGCTTGTAGCAGCATGAAGTCTGGCAGATGGTCAAAAATATTACCAGAAACATGAAATAAACATTGTCTCATACCTTCCATATTTTAGAGGCAACTCAGCTAACGTAGCTTACAACAATCTGGATTAAAGTCACTAAGTTATGTAACTAAAAGTATCATTTTATGACAGTAATAAGAATGCTGTCCATTTTTCCTCTCTGAATATTGTTTTTTAACTATAAACACATTTCCCATGAATTCTAAAATTGCCAGAGGGATAACATTGTCTTTTGTATTAAAAATACTGGAAAGATATTGTTTCTGTTTTCCTGAAGAATTGTTGTCTATGATGACTGATTGGATGCTGGCACATTAACAATTTGCCTGATTTGGAAAACACTAGCACTTCTTAGATAAGGTTTAGATTCTGAATAATTTGGTAACATTGCCAGAGAGGGGTGGGTATCAACGTTAGGAAAGAAACAAGAGGTTAATGTGTGGCCCTAATGAGGGGCAGTTGTTCACATTGTCCAGAGGAGTCTTCAGCCTTCAGCAATGGTCACCAAGGAGCTGCAGCTGTGACCATATAGATCTGAGCCTGGCAGCGGATCAAGAAAGGCCGAGAGGGTTTCAGTCCTGGGAATCTAGTGAAGGCCAGGAGGAGCAATAAATGCCATGTTCATGAAGGTCAGTACAAGAAAAGGTCATGATGTGGTCCAAGGGCAGAGCTTGGCCAGGCTCCACAGTGAATTCCTGGATCAGGTCTGAAGAGTGCCACCTTCTCCCAGGCCTGGGCACTTGCTCCCCATGGCACATGTTTGGGAAGTAAAGGGCGTGGAGCCATGAGAAGAAGGGGCTCCTGAGAAAAAGCCACACTGCTTTGGGCTACAGCTCAGCCATCCCTGAGCACAGTGTACGCAGTGGAAGCCTGGGAACAATGCCTCTACTGATACCATCTTTCTGTTATCATTTCTCTTCCTGAAAAGGATCAACTATTCCCTCAAAGTTAAGAGACAGGACTTTCCAAGATTGCAGACCACAGCAAGGGTCACTTCTTCAGTTTAACAGACCAGATACACCTACCTGTTCTTGTACCTCAATGTTTAAGCTTTTGTGTGAGGTTGTCTAGAATCTGTTTTAACACTGGAATGAGGAAAACATGGAGAGAGTCAAAGTCTGTAAGGAGGAGAAATGAGGAGCCATATTCTACCAGGGAAACTCAGGGCACAGACATGGAGTGTCCCAAATTATTAAATTTGGTCCTTTTGCCCAATGATGTGCATAACATTTTGAGCCCAAAGTCACTGCCCACTCCATTACAACCCCGTTCGCAACTTCTCCACTCAGCACCACAGCCGTATGTTGCTGAACCTGAGCCCCTCAGCCCCTAGTGTCACTCTGCTGTGGAAACAAGCCTTTCACAGTGGTGAACAGAGGTGCCCACCGAAGTAAAGAGCCCTCACCTGGCAAAAGGTTAAGGAGTACCTGCCAGCTCCTTCATAGAGCGGAGACATCACTTTCTAGAATGGTTCCAGAGAACAGGCCAAAGCCACTGCTGGGTGCATACAGAAGATCCTGCATTTCAGGGAGGAGTCCCTTATGCAACACAGTTGTTATTGCTTTGGCTGCCTGCCCCACAAAGGGCAATAGGATCCTTCTGGGAGCTGGGAGTCACAGTCAGTGTTCACAGCTTTTGTAAGGCACAGAACCTAATATTTATGATGACAGTTATCAAGACAGGGTCAGAAAACCTGACTACCCACCAATATTTCCTCACTAAACTGAACTATCCCACTGATATGACAAGCAGCAGGGACAAGGTGCTGAAGGGCTTCACACTGGGTAAGGATGTTAAGAGGGCGACACTTTTACCACCCATGGTCAGTGCTAACAACTGGAGTGGCTGTGACACTGGGCTTACCCGTGAATTTGACATTGAGGTTAATTCTGCACAGGAATGTAATTGAGAAGGGGAAGTCTAAGCACTAATGACTGCTGACTTTCCAAAGATTAAGTGCTGATCACTGTGCAGATGGAATAAGCATTGCTCAACCCAGGCTGGGCCACAGGCAAACTTAGTCCCTTATTCCTTATTAGGTGCTGGCAAGGAGATAGCCATGGACTTTTGGCAGCAAATGCTCCATGATTCCTGCCTGAAATCTGGGAAAATGGTAGCAGAAACCCAAGACAACTGTGAAACTGACTCCACTGATAGGTAGATAGGCTCTGTGTAAAGGAGTGTCCAGGGATAACTCCTTCACACCAAATGCCTTCGTTTGCATCTGTTTCCTAAGGCACCTTTCACAGCCTCTGGAATGCTGCTCCCACCCTACTTGCTCCCTGTGCCTTGCTCCCAGATCTTGGTTCTACCAAAGCTGGGCTTCCTCTTTTGAAAATAGATCAAAGGTTCGATGGGGGCCACAGCCACTATATGTACTCAAAGCTGACCTACATATCTCCTGCAACTCTGATCTAAACTACCGTCACCTGAGGTCACTAAAGAAGACCAGCCTCTGGTTTCTGCTCTCAGGAGAGTCATGTTTGAAGTGTAACAAATGGGCCCATGCAGGACACAGACAGAGCTAAGAGTTCCATCTAATCTGGCCTGATCTGTGCTGCACACCACAGCCCAGCCCACACCAGGTCTTAGAAGGGACTTTGACTTTCTATTATAGCAGTTCCACAGTTCGCACATCTTCCTACCTGGGCTTGCACAGTCTTGTATGGATGCTTGCTTTATATGTTTAGTGAGGATACAACATGTTTAGTGCACGGCTCTTCATCTTACAATATGAGTGTATGAAGAGATGAGAGTGCTGGAGGGTGATTGGTAGACATTGGGGGATGAGGAGGCTGTCGGTTGCCAGGTCACCAATAGCAGGAGAAAGGAAGACGCAGCAACAGGTAGAGCAAAAGGCACCTAGAAAGCCAAAATTATATTGCCATGTTGTTTTGTGATGGCTCTCTGGACTATATGTCAAAAAAGAAGCTAAGTTGTTTCTGTGTATTCTAAGAAAGTCCAAGCTATTAAATGTTTCAGTGCCTTTCAAGATAAAATGAAATGAGGTAAGGAGAAAACAATAACCACCAGGGTGTGAAAAAAGGGGTTAGGACCAGAGTTTTAAATAGGTTTCATTTCAATTGTCAACTCCATTTCGTTTTTAGGGACTTCCTGGAGCCCTACATGGCTAAGGAGTGTGGGCTGAGTGGCGAAGGCTGCCACGGCTTTGGGAGGGAGGTATAGAGGAGGGAGTTAGGAGGGAGCCATGGGCCCCGTACTTACTCTCCCTGCATAGAGACAGTGCTCTGCACTATTTTAAATCTTGCTGAATAAGGGCGTGCCTGCTACCTTCAAAGACTGACTCACACAGTCACTCAGGACAGTAGTTGGAGTCACAAAAATCAAGACAGCATCATATGGCAGGAGGTTCATTTAACAGGCTTCCAGTAGAATGTTTTGTTGGTAGTGTGATGCACTCTTTAAACAGGAATTTTTTTCTATATTTCATTTCTGATGCTAACAGTACATTTTTAAATAATGAAGTTTTACTGAGGTGTAATTGACATACAACATTGTATTCATTTCAGGTGTACAACGTACTTGTTTGATATTTGTGTATAGTGTGAAATGATCACCACAATAAGACTAGTTAATATTTGCACATAGTTACTAAACACTTTTGTAATGAGTACATTTAAGAGCTACTTTCTCAGCAACTTTCAAATATGCAAAGCAGTATTGCTATAGCCACCATGCTATAACTTCCATCCCCAGGAATTGTTTTATAACTGGAAATTTGTGCCTTTGACCTCCTTAAAGTATTTCACTCATCACCTACCACATGCCTCTAGCAACAGCCAATCTTGGGTTTTTTGTTTTCTTGCTTATTGGTTTGCTTTGCTTTTGTTTTTAGCTCGCATATAAGCGAGCTCTTATGCTATCTGTCTTTCTCCGTCTGACTTATATCACTCAGCATAGTGCCTTTGAGGTATATCCACATTGTCGCATGACAAGGTTTCACTGTTTTTATGACTGAACAATATTCCATTGTTTATGAGTATACATACCAAATTTTTGTTATCCATTCATCTGTCCATGAACAGATAGGTTGTTTCCATTTCTTAGCTACTGTAAATAATGGTGTTACTTACATGGAAATGCAAATATCTCTTTTGAGTTAGTGTTTTTGTTTTTCCTTCAGATAAGTACGCAGGAGTGGAATTGTCGGGTCATTAGGCAGTTTCATCTTTAATTTTTTGAGAAACCTCCATACTGCTTCCGTAGGGGCTGCACCAATTTGCATTCTCACCAAGACTGTATAATGGTTTCCTTTTCTCCACATCCTTTCCAATACCTGTTATTTCTTATCTTTTTGACAATAGCCGTTATAACATATGTGAAGTAAAATCTCACCCTGGCTTCGGTTTTCATTTCCCTGATGATGTGTGTTGTTGAGCACCTTTCACGTACATGCCATCTGTGGACCATCTGTGTGTCTTCTTTGGAAAAATGTTGGTTCAGATCTGCTTATTTCTTAATCAGATTGTTTGCCTATTTGCAATTGAGTTGTTCGAGTTCTTTAAGTATTAACCCTCATCAGATATGTGATTTGCAAATACTTTTTCCCATTCCATAGGTTACTTTTTCATTTTGTTGTTTTCCGTTGTACAGAATATAGTTTGATATAGTCCAATTTTTTTTATTTTTGCTTTTGTTGCTTTTACTTTTGGAGTCAGAACTAAAAATCGTTGCCAAGAACAATGTCTAAGAGCTTAGTGCCTATGTTTGCTTCTAGAAATTGTATGGTTTCAGGTCTTACATTTACATATTTAATCTATTTTGAATTCATTTTTGTTTATAGTGTAAGATATAAGTTCAGTTGATGTGGACCTTGGCTCGTGGAGTCCACCACATGGTGGACGAGGCACAAGAAATTCACACAGACTACCGCGTCCTGTGCAGGAAAAGGGACTGCACGGCTTTTCTCTCAAGGGGAGCAAAAGCCTTGGCCCTTGCCGTGACCAGCCTTTATTTCTTTTCTGCGCTCATTACATGATAGTCCTCATTTACTATGCACAGGTTCGCTTTCGGTGGTTACCTTTTACAGAAAACAAAGGAGACAATGCCGCTAATCACATCACAGAAGAGGGATATTTGCAAATGCAAAGGGAAAAGTGGTTGAACCAGTTACACTCCATACTGGGGAGGTTTAGCACAGACTTTAGGAAGTTACAGTAAGCACTTGCTGCCTCAATTCAAGGTGCGGGAATTTTAGCAAAAGCAAGTCTCAAAGCGTTCTATGTGCAATGCAGGCCTGATTCCCCACAGGAGAACCTATCCATGGGCATGGATCCTGTCTGGGCCCACGTCACGCAAAACGCTCTCCTAAATTCAGTTTTCTCCTTTGCACATCTTCTGTCCAGTTTTACCTGTACCATTTATTGAAGAGACTGTCCTTTCCCCATTGTATATTCTTGTCTCCTTTGCCATAAACTAATTGACCATATATGTGTGGGTTGAACTTTCTACCCTCTGATAGAAGTTGGCCTTGGAAGGAACACTTGATCAAGAGTGAAGATTCCTGAGAACATCTCTGCTAGCAATTACCTTTCTGACCCAGCACAGTTGTGTTTCTGTACTCCAGTTTCCTCTAAAGGAAAATGAAGTTATTAAGTAAATAAACAATAAGTTCTAATTCACCTAAAAGCTATAAAATCATTATAAGCTGAGAAAAAATTATATTTTATAACAAATACAAAATACTTACAGGAGTATTGGTATCCATACATTGATATATCTATAATGTTTTATAACACTTTAATTCATTGGCCATATATTTTGATTACAAAAATAGAGGTTATTACTATGTTAAAAATGTGCATGACATTTTTTGGTCAACAAAAACAAGAATTGGAAATTAATATTTCTATCAATTTAATTTACTTAGCATGTCTCTCAAGATGACATTTAATGATTTTGATTTAATTTAAAAATTTGAATTTTAACAAAAACCTATCAAGTTCAAACTTTTTGAGGCCAGTTATTTGGGGGTCATGTTGGCATCAAATGTCTCTATCACCTCACAGAGTAGGTATACTCATGGCACACTCCGGCCAGGGGGGAAACCTCAGGATGAGCCCCTAATGAGATTTGGTGCTTCCAAGTGTTTTTTTTATTATGTGTTCTAAACCAGAACAAAACAAAAGTACAATCTGTGAAGCTGCTCACTGTATTCGTCACCAGATCTGAATTGCAGTGTATACTCACTTGAGGATCCTGATATTGATACCAAAGCTTTGCGTATTTGTCCATTCACCTGGCTTACCATGCTGACCATAGCAGTTGGCGAAGTTTACCTTAATAAACAAATGAACAAAAAGATAAGTGGTGATAAGCCATTAAGAGTAAAAACGTCATTCGATTTAATTGATGTTTCTTCATTCACATCCCATTATCCACCTACAATGTTCTGGAGCTTAGCTGTTCTTTAATATGCAGGAATTTCTTAGCCTAAAACAAAATGTTTAATGTTTCTTTACATAGTATAACATGACAAGCTACAAGCATGTAATCAAAGTTTCCTATCAGATTCATATATAAGTTTATTAGAGAAGTTAGAAACAAAATAATAATAAATTAAACATAGCAAAGCAAGTGAGAAACTTTTACTAAACTTAGAGGTTGTGATGATGGAGAGGAATGGTTAAGAGTGCTGCTGATGACATCTCACTGGTATCTTCCTTGTCGCCTCTCACTTACAGGGGTTGAGAACATCGGAAATATCTGGATTTAAATAATGCTGCGCAGGGGTCAGTCTTGGTCCACTGGAGTCATTGTAACTACTGCAAGTGGCTGTTTGATTTCCCAGAGAAGCTTTGCTTCTAGTTTTTTGTGTGAGAATTATAATCTAGGGAATTAAAACACACACACACACACACACACACACACACAAACACACACACTCTCACTCACAGACCTGTTATAGCGGAAGACATTTTAGCAGCAACAGAGGTGATGCTGCCTTTGAGGATCCTTTGGTGAGTTTTTAAGACTGAATTAGACTCTCTGTGTTCCCACCAAATATTCCACTGATACGATCATAGCAACAGCCTCCCTGACCACTGGCGTCCCGTGTGCCTTCACGCTGACGGGGCGCGGTCCCACTTCTGTCACCCCCGTGAGGGCCAAGTGTGGAGCCCAGGGGACCTGCTCAGTAAACAGTTGTATTTGAGAAAATGGCAGAGGTGAGACCATAACTTCTCCGGATGTAAAGCAGTTCGTTTTGTGATCATGTATTTACATTTAGCATCTGTCAAAAACTGATCATTGGTCATTATACATCATTTACTAACACAACGGTGTAAGACTTGCATAGTGCCTACCGCTAAAATTTAATTTCATGATATCAATTAGAAATGTTTTAATGTTGGCCTTAACTTTTTAATAAATTTTAATTTTATAACAAGTTCAACCATAAATTTCATTATTTTAAAGGATGAGAGACACTTTTAAACTAAAAAAGTAAAGAGCAGCCTGAACAATGTGGCTCACTTGCTTGGGCATCATGCCATAAACTAAAAGGTCACCAGTTTGATTCTGGGTCAAGGTACATGCCTGGGCTGTGGGTTCAGTCCCCAGTAGGAGCACCTTTGAAAGACAGCCAATCAGTGTTTCTCTCTTACATCAATGTATCTCTCCTTGTTTTTCTCCTTCCCTTCCCCTCTCTCTAAAATATCAAAAATAAAATTAAAAAAAGTAAAAGATTTAAAGCAGATTCTATGAGAACTTAAGAGTTAGTTGCAGTATGATGATTAATATATTCTCACAAAGGGAATGTAACATTTTTAACATTGCTTATTGCTAAAAACATGAATTTTATATCCTTATGCACTTTCCAAAACGTAATCTATAAAACCTAAATTAAAACATAATAACTATATAATTTAATGTAATTATTAGTTAAAAAATCATTTATAAAGTGTCTCCATTGACATAATATCACTGGGAGTACATATCCACCCATTTCTCCAGGTTTAAAAACAGAATCTGGTCATGCTTTAAGTGACAAAAAACTATTTTAATTAAAACTATTGTGGTTTATTTCTTAGTGAAATGTAATTTTTAAAGCTTGGAATTATTTCCTACCACTCTGAATTCTCTGGAAAAATATGTTAAATATATATGTGACTTTTCCTAAATGCCTAAATATCTGTAGGGTTTCCTTTAGGTCTACATTGAATGTTATGCAATGAAATAAGAGCAGAAAGAGCAGAAATACCCAGTTTTGAATTGCTTTGCTCAGAAATACAGACAGGATTGTGATGGCTGGTTGGAGCAGCTATGTTTCTAGAGCTGAGGTTTAGAGCTGGGTGATGTGTAATGAGGTGGGATAGCGTCTGTCCCTTTTCTTACATTCAGAGCTGAAGCAAATAGGCATCGCTGTGTGACTGCTGATTCCCCGCGGAGCACGTTCCTCCGCTGTGAGAAGATTGAGGGCTCAATTTGGGAAGCAGGTGATGCTTAGTCAAAGGAGAGCAATTTTGGTGAGTGAGAGCGCTCAAGTAATTTTTGCTCATAGCATCCCCGTCCTTTTTATTTGTTTGTTTTATCTTCCCAGTGACACATTAAGTGCCCTGTGCTTTAAGTTGTTTATCATTTTCTTGGATTGATTTATATACTACTTATCTTAACTATCTTATTTTTTATTTTATCTTTACCTGTCTAACCCCTATGAGGAAATAATCTTTCACATACACCTTGTGTTCCTCCCCAAAACCACTCTTTGGGATTATTGTAATAAAATTATATTTTTAAGGATACAATGTTTTAGATAGAATTTTCCCTTCCCGTGTATTTAAGAAACATTGCTGTATTTTCTTTACCTAAGAGCAGTGATTTTCAACCTTTTTAATCTCATGACACACATAAACCAGTTACTCAAATTCTGCAGAACACCAAAAAATATATTATAGTTTTTGCCAATCAGACAAAATAATAGGTATGATTTGTATTCATTCACAGCAGGTGGCTGCTGTCATGTTGGCAGTTGTCGCTATTTATTTAGCAATCTAAGGGAAAAAGGTCAGTGCCCCTGACAACCTAGTCAGGTATTGCATGTTTTAAAACTCCTTGCAGCACATTGGTTGAAAATTTCTGCCTAACAGTATCATTTTTATTCCCCTGTGCAATGCTTATATAGAAGGAAGTGATTGTAAAAGAAAAAAATAATCTAGAATACTTGCTAAATTCCTTTTTAAAGAAAAGCAGAGTGCTAGGACACACATAAAATTATGAAGGTAATTTATTTGACAAATCTGACCTCATCCTGTGAGGAAGTGACCAAACAGATGCTAAGCTGATAAGCATACAACTTTCTATCACCAGTAAATTTGTGCTAAGATTGTTACTTTCTTCTAAAAAATGAAATTATTTATACATGACAATCATTGATCATGTGTATAAACACTGCAGGATCCAAGAAAGCTCTCTATAATAACTTCTTGTTCAAGTGGAATTATATCAAAATGCTGGATGAAATCTCAATGAAGTAAAAAAAATATTTAAAATTCATGATAATTAGAATAGAAGAAAATTCAACATGCATGTGTGAAAGCATATATAAATCTATATACACACGCACTCTAACTTCAAATACTAGTTCTCAATATAAGTTAAATTTCTTGATATAAATAGAATTCAAACCATCAAAGAACTAACAAAATATTATTTCTATAACATCTACTATCATTGACATGAAGACTTTCAATTGTTTATTTGGTATTTTTGCTGCCTAATACATTATCTTTTCACATACCTTAATCCATGAGGTTCCCTTTATGCTTAATAATATTGTTATTCATAAATCTAATATTTACTTAAATAGGAATAGAATTCTACAAAAATGTAGCACACTATGTTATGAGTCAAGTATCTTTTCCTACTACAAACACAGTAAAGTGCTGGATAAAATATTTAAATAAAAAAATTGATTGAATACCAAAAAGGATGGAAAATCAAGTAAGCTTCATCAAGGAAGTGGTACCCCACCTTGACGATCAGAGAAGCCAAAATCTTACGTGGTTACCAGCATTGGATTTAAGCTTTGGGAGCTGCAATTTGAATGACCTCACAAACACAGGCAGTGAGACTTTAAAGTTAGATGCATTGTCAAAATTACCTATGAACTGTACCTTCTACATAAACGTTGGAGCCAAGGATAACAGAACTGTCTATAAGGAGGAAAATAGAACTTCTGGCCAAGAAAGCAGTGTAGGTAAAAGTTGTGCTCATCTTCTCCCACAATCACATCAAAATTACAACTAAACTACAAAAAAATGATTGTTGAGAACCACCTGAAGTCAGTTGAACAGAAGCCCTATAACTAAAGATATGGAGAAGCCACATCAAGAACTGGTGTGATACCAAGTGGGATAGAGATACCAAATGGGCTGGCCCCACTCCCATGTGTGGTGGTTAAAAATTGGGAGGCATAGCTCAGTGTGAAGGTCTTCCCTAAGGAGTGTGGGTCCCAGGCCACACTAGCTCCCCAACCCATCATTTTATCCCTGGGAATAAGTGTCCCCATAACTTCTGACTGTGGAAACCAGTGGGAATATGGCTAAGACAAAGGCCACCAAAAACCCAGACATTCCTCCTAAAGAGCCCACAACAAAGACTTACTGATATACTCACTTGCTCTGAGCTTCAGCATGTGGGTAGCAACACAAAATGAACCAGGGACATACAGGGGACACCTGAAATGCCTGGCTTCAGGGTGAAGGCTGGAGGGGCAGCTTTCTCCCAGTTAGAAGTGCTGGCAGAATCCATACATTGTTCCTTGGTTGATCCCTCCCCCACCCAGCCTGCAGAACCACATCTGAGTCTCCATCACCTGGCTCACTCTGTTTTCCCTGCCCCAGTAATTTCCTGAGACCCCACCCCACCCAACTTTCAGATCCACCAAGATGATTCCAGTGGCTTTTTCATACAAATGGTCTATTTTGGTTCATGCTGCATAATTCCCTGAGGTCCCTCAAAGGTTCACAAACCTCAAACAAGCAGTGTATGGCCTCAGTATGTTCCAAACCCCTTAATAAACAGGGCCAAGGCTGGCACTAGTGTCATCTAGCCTTGGTTCACAGATTGGCCTCTACCAGGTACATCCAAGCCCAGCAGAAGTGGAAACTATCTGCAGATCACTTTGTAGTTCATACTAGATGGCCCCAGGTAGGGCATTGGGAGTAGGTGACATTGGTCTGCATGAGAGCCCCTCTGAAGAGTCCCTAGAACCAACACAAACAGTGACCAGCTTCAGACCACAGCAGAGCACCACCCAACCACCACCACAAATGACACACTCGAAAAGCAGACTTGGCAGTCACCAGAGCCCAACTGCAGCAAATCCTGCTTTGTGGGGTCAGCCTCTGCACACCAACTTCTCTACTATAGGCATGTCCAGTCCTCAAAGCCAATCAGCCTGAAGGTTCCTCTCTCCCATTGTTTTGCCAACAGTAAGCTCAACTATAACAGGAGGGAGCACAATCCACACAAGGGACACACCTGAGGCACCTGACTCAGTTGACCAGGAAAACTGTACCACTGGACCCACAGGACACCTACTACGTAAGGCCACTCTACCAAGACCAGAAGATGTATTAGGTCTCCCTAATACAGAGAAACAAACAAGGTGAGGCAGCCAAGATGAGGAGACAAAGAATCATGTCCAAATGAAAGAATAGAACAAAATCCAGAAAAAGAAAGAAAATGGAGCAAGCGATCTACCAGATGCAGAGTTCAAAACACTGCTTATGAGGATACTCAAAGATCTCAGTGAGAACTTCAACAAAGAGATGGAAAACACAAAAGTGAAGATGGAAATGATAAAAAAGGAATCAGTCAGAAATAAAGAATACAATAATAGAAATGAAGAGGGGCTCAAAAGCAGACTAGGTGAAGCAGAGGCTCAAATCAGTGATTTGAAAGACAAGGTAGCAGAAAACACCCAAACAGAACAGAAAGAAAAAAAAACATGAAATAATGGGTATAGTTTAAGGGACCTCTGGCACAACTTCAAGCATAGCAATACCTGCATCACAGGGTTCCAGAAGGAGATTGCAGAGAGCAAGGGATTCAGTCTATCTGAAGAAATAATGGCTGAAAACTTTTCTAACCTGCTGAAGGAAAAAGACATAGAATTTCAGGAAGCACAGGGAGTCCCAAAAAAGATGAACACCAAAGACATCATAATTAACATGGCACTGTTTTAAAGATAAAGAAAGGCAGAATCTTAAAAGCAGCAAGAATAAGAGTGATTTACCTTTCAGAGAGTTCCCATAAGACTTCCAGCTGATTTCTCAAGAGAATGTGTTCAGGTCATGAGGGGTTGGCACAAAATATTCAAAGTGATGGAAAGCCAGGACCCACAACTAAGAACACTCTACCCATAAAGGTTATAATTTAGAATTAAGGAGAGATAAAGAGCTTACCATACAAAGAAATCTAAAGGAATTCACCACCAAACCAGAATTACAAAGAGTTATAAAGGAGCTTGTTTAAGAAGAAGGGGGGGAAGGATCATAAATATGAATAATAAAATTTCAATGATTATGTATCTATCAACACTCAATTTAAAATGTAAATGGATTAAATGCTCCAATAAAAAGACATAGGGTAGCTAAATGGATAAAATAACAAGATCCATTCACATTGCATCTATGAGAGACCTTCTTCAGATGGAAAAACACACACAAACTGAAAATAAAGGGATGAAAAGTGGTATTTCATGTGTATAGAAATGAAAAAAGATGGAGTAGCAATTCTTATACCAGACAACACAGCTTTTAAAACAGTGGCTGCAATAAGAGACAATGAAGAACCCAGCAATTCCACTCCTGGGTATTTATCTTAAGAAACTCAAAACACTAATTCAAAAAGAGATATGCATCCCTATGTTTATTGCAACATTTTTTACAGAAGCCAAAAGCCCTTCAGTAGACAAATAGATTAAAAAAAAAAGAGGTAGTACATATATACAGTGTAAAATGCCTGAGCCATAAAAAAGATCAAAATCTTGCCATTTGCCACAACAAGAGTTAACCTTAAAGGGTATTATGCTAAGTGAAATAGTTCACACAGAGGAAGACAAATACCATATTATTTCACTTATATGTGGAATCTAATAAAACAAAATAAGTAAACAAAACAGAAACAAACAGAGGTGCAGAGAACATTTTGATGGTTCCCAGACCAGAGGGGTTTGGGGAGGATAGGTAAAAAAGGGAAAGGTTTCAAGATGTAGAAACTGCCACCTATACAAATCACCAGGGATGAGAAGTGCAGCACAGGGAATCAATCTAGTAACTGTGTGTGGTGTCAGGTGGGCACTAGATTTGTTGGCATGATCACTTTGTAAGTTATATAAATGTCTAATGCTACATTTACATTTTATACCTGAAACTAATGCAATATTTTATGTCAACTGTTATTGAAAACTAAAAAAAAATTATTAAGAGAATCAAAAGTATTCTATTTAAAAATTATGGAGTAGAAGTTGATTCTGGCTTAGGATGAATTTGTATTATGACTGAATATGAATTTTAAATTCCCACTATCT
The DNA here is from genome assembly GCA_004024845.1 of Tonatia bakeri. Taxonomy (NCBI): domain Eukaryota; kingdom Metazoa; phylum Chordata; class Mammalia; order Chiroptera; family Phyllostomidae; genus Tonatia; species Tonatia bakeri. Next base: position 27,692 of record PVIA01003448.1, on the reverse strand, counting down.
TCAGTATAAAATATCAGTGTGAAAAATGAAAGAAAATAAAAATCATAAAGGCAAAATCATTGCAATTAAAGACATGATTTGAGAGAAGGTAAAAATATTCAGGACAATATAAGAATTATAGACTAGATAATGTATGTTATTATGGAATTATTGTTAGTTCCATAAGATATGATAGTAGGATTTTGTTGTAGGAAAATATTCTTATTTCAGGAAATGTGATGGAATAATTTGGTAGTCACATGCCCAATGCAAAGACAGTTTGACTTTATAAACATAATTAATGCAATCCAATCAAACATTTTAAGGTAAAAGAGAAAGAATGTGTTCATCTCAATATTTGAATTTGAAAATGTTTATACTCAGTCATGATATAAACAATAGACATAACAGAAATTAGATATAAAATCAGAAAAACAAACACCAGCCAGTTGACAGTTCATACTTAGTGGTAAAGCATTATGAGTATGTGAGAATCAAGAATAATACAAAAGCTGATTCACTGCTGAACAAAGGGTGAGGGGCTGTGAGATATCGGGCACAATTTTTGAAGTCAGCCATTTCCATGTACCATATAGAATATTAGGAAAAAAAAAAAAACCTTTTCACTGTTTGTACCAATTGCAAAAATAGTGACTTTTTTTTATCCTCACCTAAGGACATGCTTATTGATTTTAGATGGAGGGGGAGGGGGGTAGAGAGAAACATTGATGTGAGAAACATCAATTGGTTGTTGCTCTTATGCGCCCCAACCTGGTGCTGAACCTGCAGCCTCGGTATGTGCCTGACTGGGAATCAAGCTCACGACCTTTCACTTTATGGGATGATGCTCCAACCAGCTGCGCCACACCAGCCTGGGCAACCGTAGTGCTCTTTAACAAAGCTGCAAGGGAGGACACTAAAAACCTCACAGAGCATGCAACCTTGAGTAGCTTATCCAGTCTGTGAGAGCTTCAGAGGCCTAATGAGATACAACACTGGAATTTAAACAGATTGAGTGTTAATGTACTTGAGAATATATGGTCTATGAAAGCAGGGGGTTTGTATATTTTTTTATCTCCAAATCCTCAGTCCTTTAGAGTGTGAGGTATACAGAGAGGGGCAAAGTAGTTTCACAGTTGTGCCTGCAAAACAGAGTTTAATTTACATTATTATTTATTAATTATTATGTTATTTTCCATCTGAACAGCCTTAAATTTGTTTTTGCCTAACCCTATATAGATATTCAATAAATATTCATTAATCAAGTTAGTATTGCTAACAAAATGAGGCATTGTGAAGATTCACATAAATGAGGTCATATACAAAAAGCATTGAACACAAAGCCTAGTGTACATAAGCATTCAAATTTGAAAAGAAAACATAGTTATCGTAGTCATCAATATTAGTTTTATTACTATTATCATCAGTAATTCAATTAATAATTTCATATTCAAGGAGATAAATTATTTTCCCAAACTCTGACAAGACTTTGGAACATAAAACTTCTACTGGGCTGCAAAAGTGTCTGTTTCCAAGGCAAAAAGTGTCTGTTCCTCGGAGCAAATTCTGCTGGAGTGAATCGTCCCAAATGTACTAATAATACCGGGACAGCTATAGGGACTGGTCTGGGGTTTCGTTGGACTCTGAAACTACATGTTAGTAAAAATGTATTTTATATGTTATTTTTCCTTTTTTATTGTTTATGCTATTACAGTTGTCCCTGCTTTTCTCCCTTTGCCCGCCTTCATCCGGCCCCACTCCCTCCCCTCCCTCAGTTAGTCCCCATGTTTTTCTACATGCCTGTGGGTTGTGCATAAATGTTCTTTGATTAATCTGTCAACATCTTTCACCCAGTCCCTCTCCCCACCCTCCAGTAGCTATCAGTCCGTTCCGTGAATCTACACTTCTGCTCCTATTTTGTTTGTTAGTTTATTGTGTCCACTAGATTTCACATATAAGTGAGATCATGTGGTTTTTGTCTTTCACTGACTGACTTATTTCACTTAGCATAATGTTCTTCAGTTCCATCCATGCTGATGCAAAAGGTAAGTTTCTTCTTTTTAACTGCTGTGTAGTATTTCATTGTGTAAACGTACCACAGCTTTTTTATCCCCTCATCTACTGATGGGAACTTGGGTTATTGCGAGATCTTGGCTATTGTAAACAGTGCTTCTATGAACATAGGGATATGTATATATTTGTATTGGTGTTTTAGGATCCTTAGGCCATATTCCCGGAAATAGAATTGCTGGGTCAAAAAGGAGTTCTATTTTTAATTTTTTGAGGAAACTCCATAGTATTTTCCACAGTGGCTGCACCAGTCTGCATTCCCACCAACAGAACACTAGGGATCATTTTCTCCACCTCCTTGCCAGCACTTGTATGTTGGCTTATTGATTGATGGTAGACACTCTGACGGGTATGAAGTGACACCTCATTCTGGTTTTAATTTGCATCTCCCTACTGGCTAGTGACGTGGAGCATCTTTTCATATGTCTCTGGGCCATATGTATGTCCTCTTTGGAGAAGTGTCTATTTAGGTCTTTTGCTCATTTTTTAAATGAATTGTTTGTCTCCCTGGTGTTGAATTGTATTAGTTCTTTGCATATTTTTTAGATTAAACCCTTATTAGATGTACCATTGGCAAATCCATTCTCCCATATACCAGGTTCCCTTTTCATTTTGCTCATGGTTTCTGTAGCTGTGCAGAAGCTTTTAAATTTTGTGTAGTTCCATTTCGTTTTCTCCTTTGTTTCCCTTGCCCTAGGAGACACATCAGCAAAAATATTGCTACATGAGATATCTGAGATTTTACTGTCTATGTTTTTGTCTAGAATTTTTATGGTTTTGTGACTTACATTTAAGTCTTTTATCCATTTTGAGTTTACTCTTGTGTACTGTGTAAATTGGTTTCATTTTTATTTTTATTTTTGTATGTACCAGCCCAGTTTTCTTGACACTACTTATTGAAGAGACGGTCTTTGCTCCATTTTATGCTCTTGGCTTCTTTGTCAGATATCAATAGATCATAAGGATGTGGGTTTATTTCTTGGCTGTCTGTTCTGTTCCATTGATCTATATGTCTGTTCTTATGTCAGTACCAAGCTATTTTGATTACAGTGGCCTTATAGTGTAGTTTGTTATGCAATATTATGATACCTCCACCTTTGTTCTTCTTTCTCAAGATTGCTGAGGCTATTCAGGGTCTTTTGGGGGTTCCATATAAATTTTTGAAATATTTGTTCTAGATCTGTAAAATATTCCATTGGTATTTTAATGGAATTGCACCAAATGTATAGATTGCTTTGGGGAATAATGATGTTAATTCTTCCAATCCATGAACACAGTGTATGCTTCCATTTATTTGTATCTTCCTCAATTTCTTTCTTCAGTGTTTTATAGTTTTCTAAGTACAAGTCTTTTACCTTTTCACTATAATTATTCCTAGGTACTTTATATTTTGTTGCAATAGTAAATGGGACTGTTTCCTTAGATTCTCTTTCTGATAGCCCATTATTTATGAATAAAAATGCCACCAATTTCAGGGTATTGATTTTGTATCCTGCTACTTTGCCAAATACATTTATTAGGTCTAGTGGATTTTTGGTGGATTCTTTAGAGTTTAAAAATATATTTTGCCCTGGCTGGCATAGCTCAGTGGATTGACTGTGGTCCTGGAAACCAAAGGGTCACCGGTTCAGTTCCCAGTCAGGGTGCATGCCTGGGTTACAGGCCAGATCCCCAGTAGGGGGCCATGTGAGAGACAGCCACACATTGATGTTTCTTTCCCTCTCTTTCTCCTTCCCTTCCCTCTGTCTAAAAATGAATGAATAAAATATTTAAAATATATATATATATATTATATAAGTTTTAATGTAACTACTGATGTACATGAGTCAATATGCTGTTACTTTTGTCCGATTCATAGTGTATGTAGGAATTAGAGGCCTATGGGAATGCCTTCAGGTATAAAATTTATAGGTATAAAATTTATACCTTAGCGATTGTCTCACGAGCGAACAATCATTTGAGGATTTAGATAAGCCTAAGGCTGTGATGGTCATCGAGTGTGGTCCACACAAAATAGGTTCCTTTTTTAATATACATTTGTCACAGAGCTGTCACACTCCAAGTAGCGACTCTGCTCCCTGTTTTCCATGACAGATGGACTTGCTGCCATCAGTGTTTGCAACTGTATAAGATGTAACATCCCAGAAAAGTGCAGATGTTTTCTTCCAAATTAAATCCACAAGGAGCAGCCTAGCAAACTTAGCTACTTAATGAAATATTCAGAATGGCATTTTATTTTACTCTACTTATTAGGGATGTAAGTAATATGACCTTTAAATGTTATACTTTTTCTTCTTTAATTGAAAAAAGCCACAGTCAAAGTGAGTGTTCTGTTTTACCGCTACATGTGAGTGCTTATTTAAAAAAAAAAAAGCTTAAAGGTTAAAATCTTTTATAATCTTTATAGGTTGCCTATTAAACACAATTGAAGAAGGTACAAATTTGATTGAAGCATAGATTTATTATGAATAATTAAGAGCAACCTTGTTCTAAGTCTGTGGAATAGAAAATAAATAGGAACATGTTACCTCTCTCTAACTGGACTAATTTTTTAAGTATAAGAATTTTTTTTTAAATGATGATGCTGATATTAATAATAACAAAAAACAATCTGTAGCTTGTATGTTGTGCTTGCTAATTACTAGGTGATTTTGTTTTATTATATAAATTTTCTGATGTAATCCTCATAATAACCCAACCAAGTAAAAATGTTATGTTCCACATTTTGCAGATGACAACAGACAGAGGATCCAGACAGATATTTTGCTAAAACACTCACTATTTTGACTGAGACAGACATTTCTGAGGACTTTCAACAAGCAAGGTAGTAGACAGGCCAAGCAATAGACGTGTTAATGAGGCAGGTTCAAAACACAGCTGAATAAGGATCAGGTATCACAGGAACGCTCCCCCTCCCCACAATGCAATGGGCTCAAAAATCTGCTCAGGTTTCTTGAACAGGGGTCTGTTGGGGGTCCTTGCCCAGTCACCCGCAGCATCAGCTGCCCTGGGTTCAAGTGAACCTTGTTCTTGAGCTAACCCAACAGAGGCAGTGAGTACATTAAAGCTTCAGAGCTAATCCCACCTTCTCCTGCTCCCTTTGTTTGGTGTGGCTTCAGTTAGCCTCGCAAATCTGAGCTCAGATACACTTCCAGGTTTCTGGAAAGGTTCAGAGCTGAGAACATCACAGAAGTGACCCTGGAGCACTCCCAATGGTCATGTGGTTCCCTTTCCTGATGTCATACTTGCCCAGACATAGAAAGTACATGGCTGTACTTCCATTGCCATGCCTGTTTTCAGCCTGGTTCTTCTATCCCATTTTATGGTAGCAGTTATGTCCTGATTACTTCTATGATGATAATTAGCTTCTCAGGGTCCTCAGTGTCATTGGCTACCTGCCTGTCTCCACCGCTATTAGAAATGCTGCCAACCATTGCCTCTCACCTGAGCATCCCACATTCTTGGAAGTCTGAGTCCACTTACCCAAATGCCCACATAGTCTACATTCAGTTTCATCCCTTTCCTTAACCTCTCTCTAGTGTTAAAGGGCAGTGATACAATTTCCTTGTTCTTGAGTCCCTCCAATCAGTCCAGAGTTCATGTACTTACATCATCATGTCTCATTTCCATATGTCTAAATATAATTTGGCCCCCCAAACTATAACAAAAAAATGAAATGTAATAATTGCCAAATATTTTAAAATGTTGTGTCTTCGGAATGTAAAGAATTTTTCATTGTAAAAATGATTAGTGACATTGACCATCCTTTCCTATGTCTGTTGGCCATCTGTATGTCCTCTTTGGAGAAGTGTTTATTCAAGTCCTTTGCCCATTTTTAATTAGATTTTGTTTTGGTGTCAGGTTTTGTAAATTCTTTATAAATTTTGGGTATTAACTCCTTATCAGATCTCTCAGTGAATATGTTCTCCTGTTTTGTGGATTGACTTTAATTTTTTTGATGTTTCCTTTGCTGTGTAAAATCTTTTTAGTTTGAGGTATTCCCATCTGTTTATTTTTTCTTTTGTTTCCCTTGCGAAGAGACATATATCCAATAAAATATTGCTATGAGCAATGTCTGAGATTTTGCTGCCTATGTTTTCTTCTAGGATTTTTATAATTTTGGATCTAACATTTAAATTTTTAATCCATTTTGAATTTATTCTTGTGTGTGGTATAAGACAGTGGTCTAGTTTTATTTTTCTGGACATATCTGTCCAGTTTTCCCAACCATTTACTGAATAAACTATCTTTAGCTCATTGTATGTGCTTGCTTCCTTTGTCAAATATTGACTACAAAGGTATGCACTTTTTTTCTGGGCTATTTTGTTCCATTGATTGGTGTGTCTGTTTTTATGCCAGTACCATGCTGTTTTAATTAACATTACCTTATGGTATAGTTTTATATTAGGTAGCATGATTCCTGCAACTTCTTCTTTCTCAAGATCACTGTTGCTACATTAATCATCAGAGAAATGAAAATTAAAACCACAATGAGATATCATCTCACACCTGTCAGAATGGCTATCATTAATAAATCAACAAACAACAAATGCTGGTGAGGATGTAGAGAAAGGGGAACCCTAGTGCACTATTGGTAGGAATGCATACTGGTGTGACCATTGTGGAAAGCAGTATGGAAATACATTAAAAAATTAAAAATGAATCTGCCTTTTGACCCAGAGATCTCACTTCTGGGAATATATCTGAAGGAACCCAAAACACTAATTAGAAAGAACATAAGCATCCTTATTTTCACTGCAGCATTATTTACAATCACCAAGATATAGAAGCAGCCCAAGTGTCCATTAGTAGATGAGTGGATAAAACCACTATGGGGCATTTACACAATGGAATACTTCTTGGCCATAAAAAGAAGGAAGTTTTACCCTTTGCAATAGTATGGATGGACCTTATGCTAGGTGGACCTCATGCTAAGATAAAATTATGCTAGGTGAAATAAACCAGTCTGAGAAAGACCAACACTATATGATTTCATGCATATGTGGGATCTAATGAGCAAACTGAACTAGCAAGCAAAATAGAGACAGACTAACAGAGAGCAGTATGATGGGAAAGAAGGGGGAAAGATGGGTAGAGGGACTGAACAGAGAGGAAAAGGAACTCATGGACATGGACAACAGTGTGGTGACTTCAGTGGGGAGGGGCATGTAAGGGGACTAAGTGGTAATGGAAAAAAATACAACAAAAACTTTGAGAAAAAAATGATGAAATGTAAAAAATTACCACAAAATATGTGGTACAAATTTTGGAATTTTGTGATATGCAGAGATGGTGAAGGGTGCGCTAGTCAAGAAGAAGCCTTAGCAAACTACACAGAGCTCAAATGTCTGTTAATAAGACTACAGACCCCAAATGGAGTTGCTTATGCTAAGCTGCATGTCACCAAACCTAGACCTGACTTAACCATAGTTTTGGCTTTTCCAGTAACTGATTCATAAGCCCACCAATCAGAAATTACCCAATCGACGTTGGTGATTTAAGTAACAGGACAAGCTTCAGCCTCTTATCCATGTGACTTCCTGTCCCACACTGCTCTGCTGCAAAGTGGATCTCCTTTCCGCCTGCTGGATCATCTGCTGTCCAATGATGCATGAATGATTGACAGGTAGTGTAACCATACAGAAACTTCACTTCTTTAAGGTGAACTTTCCCCCCTCTTCTTTTGATTCACACTGACCTCATCCAGCACCTTGACTCACCTGCTTTCTTCTCCCTTGCATATCCACTCCTTTATTAAGCCCTCAGGACAATGAGGCCTTGGTCAGCATTAAACAACCTTAGGAACAAAGCCTCAGGTCCACTGACCACAGAGACAGTTTCAATCAAACTAGAGATGACATCCAGGGCTCCATTGTGTTTCAGCTCCAGACCTAGAAAAGCAGAACGACCACAGTCTTGGAAAACCAAGTAAAGCACCACCATGGCTGACCACAGTACAAGGGCAATGGTCCACTACCCCTCCTCTGGCACCAACCCATCTGTAGACCAAAACCATAACTCCCTTAATCATCCTAATTAAAGTTTCTCAACTTTAAAAATCCAAAGTTAGAAACCCCTCAAATTCATTCCTCAAAAATATGGGAATATTAATGTTTTTTTAAGAAAGCTCTTATGTCCAACACAGTAGCAGTAGGGGGTCGTTATTCCACTTGAAATGTAGGTCCATCCCTTTCCAGAAAAGAAACCATCAGTTTCATCACTGCAGTTATCAAATCAATATTTTCTCCATATTTCTCCACATTCCCTTTCTATTTCTCACCATGATATCTGCAAAAGGCCTTGTAGGATAAAGGGAGGCGATTTTTTTAAACAGCTGTATAGTTAATGTGGTTTTTCAGCAACCTGACAGGAAGACGTCATGGACACAGATAATAGCAGTTCTCAATTCAAGGATCATACTTATATGAAATACTCTTCATGTGGCCTTGTTATTCAAGAACCCAAAAACTTGGAATTAATATTTGTTTCCCTCTATGAGGTTGAAACTTGTCCCTTAGAAATCTTAGCATTCTAATTACCTGATTTCTTAGATCAAATATTTTCTATCATTTATTTTGTCATATACTTCCCATCCCTCCTTTGTCATGAAAAGACTTAGTCACACACACCGCTAATCTCAGCATAGAACACAGCATGTATTTGATGACATAAATAAAATAAAATTGAGTAAATGAATAAACATGGCAAAATGCTTGGCAGTTTCAGATTTCATACATATTTTAACCCTTAACTGACTTGTAGTCTCATATATTTGCCAATATTTTCATGTATGCCACCTTAAATATACTATCTAAACTTTTCTTACTGACTCAACCAGGAACAAAGCATGTTACATACTACTAATAGACTTCTTGCTCTGAAAATGCACTTATGAAACCCAGGAATATGCCAGAGCAGGGAGAAAAAAAGGAAAATTGTGGTATCTGTCCTCGAGCCCACCATCTACACCTACATCAGTGTCCACCTTGGATCTGCCCAGGATAGATGGAAGAGGGGTCACTTGTGAAAGGGTCTTTCTAGAATACAGAGCCTAGAACAAGGCTACTGAGAAGAGAGCTGTGCAGCGATGTACTGAAGTCGGGCAGCATGGGTAACAATAGCTCATTGGGCACATCTCTTCCCAGCTGCACATTCAGTGCCATATGTTGAAATCGGCCACAGTGGGAGTCTTTACACAACGGGAAGAGACAACTGCTGCAAATTTGGGCTCTTTTCATGGGTCTGTTGTTGAAGATTTACCAAGATACCTCTGAAGTTAAGGGATTTGAGGAACTGGTGTTGCTCTCCTAAACCCAAGTGCAATAACTTGGCATAAAACCAAGTGACCAGTAGTGTGAAGGAATTGGGGGAGGTGGGCAAAAATCAAAGCAGAGAAACAAGAGCTTGTCAGGGAGGAGGAAGGTCAGATGGAGGACAGAAAATGTGGTAGGAATGAATGGGACCTTAACTCAGTGCTGGTGATGAAGAAAGAGAACATTGTGGCTAATCCAAAGGCAGGCTCCACTGTGATTAGTTTGGGGCCTCTAAGAAACAGATGCCAAGGGGAGATTGGGCATTCAGAGATGTATTAAGGGAAGTGCCTGTGATGGATAAAAATCAGACTCTGACGCAGGCCTGATACCTGTGAAAGGGAACATGGGAGAGCATATTAGGTAGCAAGAGTCTCAGACTACAGTGCAGTTCTAAGAAAGGTTCATCCAGACTGCTGGGTGCCCTTGGCTCAAGGCCTTCACTGGGGAATCCCACCAACTGTAGGGATAGGCCATGCTCCTTCATCACCTGGGAGAAGCATGGCCTTGGCAGGAAGGCAGAGATGGGTCCACCATGGCAGCCCCCGAGACCATGTGTCAATCATGTTTATGTGCGGCAGCTGAGCTGAGCAGGTATTTACATGCATACAGTACGAAAGAGACTCTTTGCTAATGCCAAGTTTTAATGGAGCCACTCAGAGTTTTCCTTAGCAAACCCATCTCCACTGTGCAGCTCCAGCTCATGGCTGGGCCTTCCCTCCTATGGGGCAACCTCCAGAGAAATGACTATTTTCTCATAGTGGGTTAGGACTCTATTGAGACCTAGAACATTCTCCAACCATAGTTATATTCAAGGTCTGGGAGATTGGTTTGCTCTGAAACAGCATTTGACCCCCCCCTCCCCCGCCAAAAAAATCTGGGCTTCCTGGTGACAATGTTCCATCCTGCCTTCAAATTGGAGTCATAGATGATTGCTTAAATTTGCATACCCTGTGCACATTATCTGATATCTTCTCTGACATTATCAGACATTCTCTGATACATGTCTGGTTCCTCATATCATGTCTCAACGCCTCAGTCTGACCTTATATTCAGTAAGAGCCAAGCTCAACCAGGGGACACATCCCAGCTGGGCTGTGCTTGGCCTGTGCTCTTACTAAATATAAAAGTAAGAACAGTGACGTTTTCTAACTCCATGTCCTCACAGAACATTGCATGAGACATTAGTCAAAGTCTTTCTTCTAAAGCTTCAAATTTGGGATGTTGAAGACTTTTTGTATTTTGCTTAGCATTTCTCCTCTCTTCTTCCCTTATTACTTGTATTGATGGACAAGTTAGTTTCATTAGAAATGTGATCTTTGCTTATAGTTTCTGCAGATGGGAGATAGGTACTATTTTAAAAGATTTTATTATTTATATTTAATATTAAAATTTTATCTACCTAATATTTGCAATAAGAAATTTCAAAATTGCAGAACCCAAAATAATTGTCTTATGAATATTGTTTCTTCTAACATGAAATGGATACTTTTCTAACATTTTTACATGAATAAAGAGAAGCATTTATTTTATATATATAAATAGTGATAATTTGCAAAATGAGCACACAATAGTAGTGTCAGAAGCAGACTCTTTTGGTATTTTAACTGAGGCACTTTCCTCTTTTTTGTGGCAAGGAAGCCTTGCATCAAAATTAGTAAGAAAAGATAATTCGGCTCCTAATTACAGCACTAAATATAGCATAGTTCATATTCTGTGAGAAAGCATGAAATTCAAATGGAAAATAAAATATAATTTTAACTAATGTTAGCATTTTATCTTGTGCATTTAGAATAATAAAAAGGCCACTCACTACATCGATTTCCCTTAAAGTCATTTTTGACGGTTAACAAGAAAATCATTTAGAGTCTCTCTCTGTGTGGCAGTGATTCAGGTGTAAAGTAAGAAAAGTTGTAACAACAAAAGATACTCAAAGAAGTAACCTTAATATAGTTGAATTAGCCTGTCTTTAGGGTTGTGATTGAGAATGGAAATGATCCCATTCTATGCTTTGAAAATTTGTGGAATAGACTGGATTGGAGGTCACCACTCTCAAACCATCTTTATTTTTTAATAGATGGCAAAGTCTACATGAGACCTCACACCTTCTACAGGCTGTCTAGACAATGCCTCAAATAACTGATACTGCATTCTGCCTTCCGATAAGTTGCTTGTGATTATTAATGGATTTAATGCTTATATTCAGATAAAAATGTTATATAATTAACGGATGTTATTTCAAGGAAACTAGTGCATATTAGCATCTTTTGGTTTATTGTTACATTTCTTAATTGTCTGAAATTTTAAATGCCTACCTTGACGATTTTTAAAGGAAACAGGAGGTTCCAAATGAATCATGTCCCCAGTCTTAGCATCTCTAAGTCAATCTATTGCAGCACCAACTTTTAACCTAAGTTCTGAGAACTAAAATTCAGTAGGTTCATGAATATGGGTGAGTTATTTTCACTCACCTGCCACCGAAATCATCAATGATTTCCATTGTAATTCAGTCAACAAACTACAGTCATGATAGCAGTAATAGAATGTGGATTTGTCACTAATAGAAGCACAGACATTTTCTATCTTACTCCAGCTGTTGGAGAGATCCTAAAATAACAGATGCTCATCACTCAGACTCTCTCTCTCACAGACCCACAAGTAGATTTCTGCTGTATGAGATAATGCCGTTAATGGATTGACACACACATTGTCATATTATATCCCAAATTTGTTCACATATGTACATGTACATATGTATAGACAGGTAAATAGGTATGCTTCTATATAAAGGGAGGGATATAAAAAAATAGATTTAAGTACAGATATAACTGATAGTTTCCTTTGTATCCTGTGTATTCTTATTTTGCACACTTAATACATTTATCCTGAAAAGATATCCATATGTTTCTCCCAGTGCCACTGGAGGAGCCCACGTTACATTGAAGGGTCAAACTCATTTTCAATGTTAGTTGGTAAAGTCAGACAAAGGAGACATTTGTGCTGTATCATGGTGTAATTCAAAGAACACAAATGTCCTCAAAATCTCAGAAATATGCAAGTGCAGTTCAGGATAAAGCCCAAACTCTGTCTGGCTTCAAATTTTCTCTCAAAATGATCCAATCAACATTTTCTCTTGCTCCTCTGGTTAAGGCTCTGCTCTGGCTGAGGCAGCATGAAATAACACATCTGACTTCTGGAAATTCTCCTCTTTCTCTGTTTGTTCTGGAAAACAGCCTCTCAACCTTCCACATGAACCAACATTCGGCTTGTCCTCCCTGCTTTCAGTGAGGCCTCCCCTCACAACTCAAGCCTGGAGATATTCCTGCTTTAATCCGGATGGAATGACAACATTTGAAAGCTTAAAAGGAAGTCAGAAAATATTTGAGCTGTTAATGTGACATGTAAGGAAATTGAAGTACCCTGTCCAAGTTTAGACTTATGTAATAACAGAGACAAGATTTTAACTGCAGCGTTTGTTAGACAAGGTTTGTGTAAATGGTGGGTTAGTCAGAGGGTCCTGCAGGGCTGCGGAGGGGCTGAACCAGGAAGACTCTTTCCCAAACCCACAAGTAACTGAACAACGTTGGTTTTCATTTTTAATTATTTAGATTGGCCTTCCTATTGCATTTTCTTTGAAGAAAGTCTACGTTTTGGAGGGGAGTTGTTTATTTTGTTTTCTGTTGTTGTTTTTCAATCCTTACCTAGGGATATTCTCTTCATTGCTTTTAGAGAGAGAGGGAGAGAGAGAGGGAGGGAGAGAGAGAAACATTGATAGGAAAAGCATGGATTGGTTGCCTCTCATATGCACACAGGCTGGGGATTCAATCAACAACCTAGGTATGTTCCCTACTGACTGGTGCATATCAAACCTGCAAACTTCTGGTTACCTGAGGACACTCCAACCTACTGAGCTACACTGGCCAGGGCCAAGTCTGAGTTTTTAAACCACTGTTATGATGAGTCAATGTCTAAACTAACTATTCATATTTAGAAAAATTATGTATCATTTAATTATATACAAATTGGCCATATCTTGTTTTATTTTTATATCGTTGTGCTATGATTCTTTACCCCAATTAACTGTAAAAAAACTAAATAGGAAACACATTTTAAAAAATATTCAGTGATCATAATACCTTGCACAAAACACATCTGAGTTTAAAATTCATTTTGTGAATGAATAAATTAAAAAAAGTTCTTTCATTATCCACTCACACTAAGATTGATTTTTCAACTATAGCTTTTAAAAAACTAGCAGGTACTATCATTTCTTACTCTTTGGGCTATGTAATTTTAAAGAATATAAATTGTTGCACAACAAGTAACAAATTAAAATAGCATATGATTGTGTTTCCAAAGTCATAAAATAAAGTTGAAATACCCACTGGGCAAAGTTATCAAAATATTGCTGTAATAATAGTTCTTTCAGTGATGGTTATAGGTCACTTAGTTTGTACCAGAGCTTTGGGACATCTAGAGACCAGAGGGATGGAGAAAACCTTTGGGGACCATCACGGTCACCCATCATAGACCCTTGAAGACCATTTGAAGGCAGGAGCCTCTAAAAATGATATCAGTCCTTTCAGGCTACTTTTCACTTGGGAGATTTTCAGTGAGTTCCAAAGCACAGTGCTTATTTTTAGTCACTGGGGGCAACCAACCTTCCCTCTGGATCAGAGACCTCACTCCTCATGGGCACCTCCAGCAGCAGGACTAGTTCAGGGAATGGGTGGCCCGACAGGGCAGCCTCACTCCGTCTGCACAGCATCAGTGAGCATAACAGGGTTCACTGAACATTCTGGGCTATAATCAATGATGTGTACGCACCACAGTGTAACCATCCAATACTTGAAATGTAAACATTCTCATTCTTAAAAGTTCTTCTGCCATCTTTCTGATGGAGAATTCCCTGTGGTCCACCTTTTGCCTCAAGTTCCAGAAGTGAAAGTAAATTTCTTTCCCTTTATGTATAAAAATGTTTCTCCCTTTCACCTCATGCCTGAACTATCATCCTCACTCAAAGGCTTACTTATATGTTCTGGTATTTCATATAGAGTTGGCACCAGACCTGTGGAGAAAGTAGTAAAATTCTCATCTTCCCTTCCTCCACCAGCACTAGCATCCGCAAGATGAAGGAAGCAGAGAAGACATAAATTTCCTTCATGACAGCAACTTTTCCCCACTATTGCATATAGAGGACAAATTTATCTGCAGTGATTGTTACATGCAACAGCTGTTTCTTTCTATTACATATTTAACATTGCTTAGAGTTGGTACCAAAGTAATAAAACAACACAGATATTGATATATAGCTTGATTACTGGAAAGGTATACAAATTATCACTCTTTCAAGTGACATTATTGTATAACAAAAGAATAATTCTAACAAAGTTCAAGACAATCAATGGAAAATTTTATGACTAATTAGTAAATTGTTTGATGTAGATAATCTAAATACAGTTTATTACCCATAACTAATCAGAATACATAATACAAAAAGGATTGCTCTCTCTCAAAGACAGAGTTAATGAACAATTTATAAAGATAAAACAAACCTGACAAATTTATATCAGATGCAAGATGATTTTAAGTGTGATATTTCATAAGACACGAATCAGAATTATGCACAAACCATCTTGCAGTTAGAAGATTTTCCAGTGGACACGCGAGCACCATGACGGGACTTCCCTTGAAACAGAATCGTCTCTATCGCTCTAGTCATCAACAATATTTAACATGCAATTTTTCTCAAATCTGTCAGCTTAAAACCCACTTTATAATTCTAACAACAAAATTTTAATTTAGAGGAAAAATGAGTCCAATAGGCAGAAATAATTAACCGTTATATTTGAAAAGCTATCTAAAATCATTTGACAAAAGCTCCACCTTCCTTTCCAGGAGTAAGGAACGTTGGAACAGGACTTAGTGGTAGTGTTGGGTAGAGTCCAGATGTATTTGACCCATTAAGAAAATAAAAACAATTCATTCAAAAATCACTTCACCTCTGTTCATTTCCTTATTTTGGAGATACTGATTTTTGCTTAGGATTATTGTGTGTTATTGTGAAAATAAAAGAGAAACCATTGTGAAAATAAAGTGCTACTAATGTTTAATAATTTGCAGAATTAATTTTCAAGGACATAAAAGGAATAAAAAATCAATGTTTTTTAAATATATTTTATTGATTATGCTATTACAGTTGTCCCACTTTTCCCCCCTTTATTACCCTCCACACTGCACCCCTCTTCTCTCCAGCAACAACCCCCCTTAGTTCATGTCCATGGGTCATAGATATAAATTCTTTGACCTCTCCATTTCCTGTACTATTCTTAACCTCCCCATCATCTATTTTGTACCTACCATTTATGCTTCTTATTCCCTGTACCTTTCCCCACATTCTGCCCCTACTCCCTCCCCACTGATAACCCTCCATGTGATCTCTATTTCTGTGAATATGTTCCTGTTCTAGTTGTTTGCTTAGTTCATTTTTGGTTTTGTTTATGTTACTTTAGGTTCAGTTGTTGATAGTTTAGTTTGTTATTTTACTGTTCATGTTTTTTATCTTCTTCTTTTTCTTAGATAAGTTCCTTTAGCATTTCATATAATAAGGGCTTAGTGATGATGAACTCCTTTAACTTGACCTTATCTGGGAAGCACTTTATCTGCCCTTCCATTCTAAATGATAGCTTTTCTGGATAGAGTTATGGCAAGGACCATGAAAGGTCCTTCCCTTTCATGACTTTAAATACTTTCCAGCCCCTTCTTGCCTGCAAGGTTTCTTTTGAAAAATCAGCTAAGAGTCTTATGGGAACTCTTTTGTATGTAACTCTCATTTTCTCTTGCTGCTTTTAAGATTCTCTCCTTACCTTTAATCTTGGCTAATGTAATTATAATGTGCCTTGTGTGTGCTTCCTTGGGTCTAACTTCTTTGGGACTCTCTGAGCTCTTGGACTTCCTGGAAGTCTATTTTCTTTGCCAGATTAGGAAAGTTCTCCTTATATTTCAAATAAGTTTTCAATTTCTTGCTCTTCCTCTTCTCTTTCTGGCACTCCTATGAATCAGATGTTGGAATATTTAAAGTTGTCCTGGAGGTTCCTAAGCCTCTCCTCATTTTTTTGAATTCTTATTTCTTCATTCTGTTCTGGTTGAATAATTGTTTCTACCCTCTGCTCAAAACTATTGATTTGAGTCCCAATTTCTTTCCCTTCACTGTTGGTTCCCTGTACATTTTCCTTTATTTCACTTTTCATAAACTTTACTTTTTCCTCTATTTTGTGACCATACTCAATCATTTCTGTGAGCATCCTGATTACCAGTGCTTTGAACTCTGCATCTGATATGTGGATTATCTCTTCATTGCTTAGTTGTATTTTTTTGGAGCTTTGATCTGTTCTTTCATTTGGGCCATTTTTTTTTCTTGGAGCACCTGTTATTTAGTGAGGGGTGGACACTTAAGTATTCACCAGGGTGGGGCAACCCATGTCACTGCCTTTTCGCACTGTATGTGGGGGAGGGTTTTGAGAGAGAGCAGTGCTGCTTGCTCAGCTCTCGGCTGGTTTTCAGTCACTTTTTCCACTACCCACAAGCAAATTGGGCCCTTCTTGTGCTGATTCCAAGGTGGGTGGGTTTGTGTAGGTTCTAGTACCCTATGGGTCTCTCCAGCGAACTCTCCCATGAGGCTGGGAGTTATTTGCTGCCTCAACCCCCACAGGTTTTACACTCAGAGGTCTTGAGGCTTTATTTCCCTGCACTGGAACCCTGGGTTGTGCGGTCTATCTTGCTCTTCAGTTGTCCCTCCTAGTTCATCTGCACACCAGTGTGGGACGTCCTGCTCTGCCAGCCTCTGCCTCACCCACCCCAGTCCTCCAGCCACTGCCTTGCTGCGAGTCTTCTCCATCCCAGCTGCCCATCTCTGCCCTTCTTACCGGTCTGGATGAATGTTTCTGCAAGGAGGCAAAGTGTATCTACCTACGCCTCCATCTTGGCCAAGAGTCTTTCCCAATGTTTCTAAATGTAAATAAAGGTAATTTATCTTTTAAAATTAGAGGAAAGCTTAATAGAAACCATTTAAAACTCTTTATTATGAAGTCTATTTAAAATGATTGTTTCTTCAACATCATTCAGTTATGGGATATGATAACAAACAGATCAAACCTCTCTAAAATTTTAACATTGCAACTTGGCAAACGGGTATTGAACACCCACTTGAGAAACTACACTGTTCAGCTGTGGGGAAGGACACAGACATGGTTCCCGTCCTCAGGCAACCCACAGTGCCTGCTGTGGGGGAAAATGATATTTCGTTATCACCTGGGTCTCATTTTCTATTTGGAGCTGGGGCTCAGCTGGGACAATGTTCTGCAGCCTCATCACAGTCCTAATGTGAGGGAACAGACAGAGATGACTCTGTGAAATAGCTCTATTATTTCACAGGAAAGCAAACAAAAATAAAGTACAACTGCTGCCCAGTGGGTCTCACAAGATAGTAAAGAAAATATACAAATGACAAAACAGCATGGGTGAAAAAGAAAAAAAATAACTCATGGACACAGACAATGTGTGGTAATTGTGGGAGGGAAGGAATTCAGGAGAGATAAAAGAAGGTCTGGGGGATAAATGGTGATGGAAAAAATATTAAAAAAACAGAGTTGGGAGAAGAGACAATACTCAGGTCTCTTCTGAAATGAGTGATGTCCAGGGGCACAGGCTCAGTGCATTCAGTTCCCTCGACCTGACCGGCCTTCACTCTGGTCATTCCGTGTGTCCCCTGCACCCCATAGCCTGCCTCCTTCATCCTCTCAGATATGTCGTGCAGGTTTTTTGACAGCAGATTTTATGCAAGTATTTTAATGAGTCTTCTGGACTAGGTCCAGATACTTGCATAAAGATATTTAGCTCCAATACTTGTTCAAATTCTACAGAGAACAATTAAAATTTCTTTGTGTAAAAGGGAAAAAATATACTTCTACTTCTATAAATATACTTCTTTCAAAATGCACCATGCAGGAAATGAACAATTGATACTGAATAAAATGGACTGTTCTACCTGATATTAAGAGAAATATTTACTGAAACATTCATTTATTACATCACAGAGACACAGGGCCAGGCACAGAACATAACATAAACAACAGCCAAAACAACGGTCCTCTGTGGTCAGAGCCGACAGCAGAAAGCTAATGACTTTTTAAACAAATACAGAAGTACGTGACATTTGGATAGTGAGTTTTACACTTTAATTTTTGTTTTAGTATTTGACAAAGAAAGGTAGAATAAGATGCACTAATGTGTCAAGGGCCTACTCACTGGTCAGGCCCTTCAGTCTTCATTATTTCGCTTGAGCTTCACAGTATCTCCATGTCTGAGGTGAGGAACTGAAGCGCTGACGGTCTGCCATGCCACGAGTCGAACAACTGACATGTGCTGAGCAGCGGGGGAAAGCACCTTTATAGCGCCTCACAGCTTCTCCACAAAGATAGTATTTCTCAAACGGCACTCTGCAAAACAACGAGTCAGTAAAATGTTAATAAAACTTACTATTGATAATGAGGGAAACTGATGAGTGAATGAAAAGGAGTCTTTATAGTTTTAGATATGCTAACTTGCATTTTGAACAACATAACATAGTACACGTTTCCCGAAACAGGAACACACAGGACAGCTCTAAGGGGACACTGGGTAGCTCCACTGTGCTGGGGAACACCCTGTGGGAAGCACCCACTGACACTGTGAACAGAAATGCGGGGAGGGCACACGAGGGGGACAGGAAGGACATGTGTCTGGTGTTATTTGAGGTGCCCTGCAGGTAGCCGGTCTTCACATGAAGTTGGTGCTCCAGGCCAGACAGAGTGGTCATGACTCTGGATGGAGTAGCCCAGCCCTCCTCTGGGACCAGGCCGCCCAGCCCCAAAGCCGAAGCTGGTACTTTATGAAAACCCTTCTAGCCTCAGGGCAGTGGAATAACTTGAACTGGGCACATCCTTTGCCACACACATACACATAGATAGAAAAATGGACAAACTATATGAAAATTATCATCAGATAGTGAACAAGAAGTTAGGATGGTAGAATCCCTAAGAGGAAATAACAAATGGGTGAGCCTGTGTCTTAGCTCAAGCTACCTAACAAAATATCCCAGACTGGGTGGTTGAAGCAACAGTTAAGTAGTTCCCCCAAATTCTGGAGGCTACAAGCCCCAGATCATGGTGCCATCCCATTTGGTTCTTGGTTTGCAGATGTCTCCATGTGTTGGAAAGAGAGAGAGAGATCTCTTCTGCCTCTTCTTATAAGGACCTTATATTAGATCAAGGCTTCCCCCTTATGACCTCATTTAAACTTAATTACCCCCACAAAGGCCTTACCTGTAAATAGAGTGACATACGAGTTAAGGAGGAACACAAACTTTCTGTCCATACCAACACCCAGGCATTCCGTGGGTGGTACAGTGGTGAGACGGGGACTGGAGGCCAAGAGAATGCAGCTCTCAAACCTTTGCCTGCACGAACCACAAAGGCCCAGCTCTGGACTGGAAGTCTCTGTTGCCTTTTACCTGCGGCCATGCTTCTCAGGTTTCTTCTCCATTCATTACTGCAGACGGGGAATGTCCAGGCAGGTCTGTTCTGGGAAGTGCAAAATAGAGGTAATTACTCTGAAAGACATGTTTGCAAGGCTGTCTGTATTTGCCAGATTAGTTTGCCCCATGCAAAAAGCCTCTTCCTTAGGCACATTTTTTTTTTATATTACAGGTGGTTGATTAACTTAGTATTTGCCTGAGATGATGAACAACTGTTGAGGTAAACAAAACAAATTGATAGCTTGAAATAAAAATTTGGGTTATGAGCTGTCCACAGGGACTTCGAAGAAGTATAAATTGGTAGTTACAAAGTAGCCACAGGAAAGGATATATAGGGAATAACCATGCATGGCAATAACTACGTGTGGTACCAGGTGGGCACTGGAAATATTGGGGGGATCATTTTGTAAATTATATAAATGTCTACTCACTATGCTGCATACCTAAAACTAATAGTGATACACAATAATATAGAATGTCAACCATAATTGAAAAATAAAAACAGAAAAAGAAAATAAAAGCTAGGACATGTTCCTGGTGATCTAGAAGTCCACGTGCATGCTCAGGATCGTGCACACTCTCAGGAGAGATCGGGAAAGGCCCTGAGCTCTCCTTTCAGGCTGACCTCAAGGCAAGTGGCCCACTGAATACTGAAAGCACGTCAATGTCGCACCCACGGGACTCCTCAGACAAGTTGGGGAGACTGACTGGCTCTTTGATTTAGAAACTATTTATGCCATTGTTAACTCACCTCTGAGGTAACTCTCAGGGTCACATGGGACAGGAATGCAGATTTTACAGATTTATTTTAGAAATGCCACTGAAAACAACAACAGCTTCTACAAGAAACAACAAAAAATAAGCCTCAGGATTGGGGAGGGGAGGAATCTGAGTTCCCGAGTTACCAGGTAGTATAGTTAAATGTGTCAATTCTAACAAAAACGAGCGGCACACACAAAGAATCAAGAAAGTGTAGCCTGTTACACAGAAAAAATACATAGACATGTTCCCTGAAGAAGCCGAGACATTGAAATTACTAGACAAAGACTTAAAATCAGTTTGTTTTCTTTTTTATATATGTTCCAAATTAAAGGAACTCATGTCTAAAGAGCTATGGAAAATTTTCTGAACAGTATTTCACCATATAGAAAATATTAATGAAGGGGTAGAAATTGTTTAAATAATGAATAAAGTTTTTTAAATTAAAAAGTTCAAATGAAAAATTCACTAGTGGGGCCACAGCAGATTGAGCAGGCACAATAAAGCATCAGAAAACTTAAAGACGGATGAATTGACTTTCTGTAGTCTGAGGAATAAAAAGAAAGAGAATGAAGAAAAACGAACAGACTCAGAGGCCTTTGGACATCTCCAGACATAGCAACATTAGCCAGACAGGAGTCCCAGCAAGAGGAGAGAAAAAAGCAGAAAGTCTGTTTGAAGATGGATAATGACCAGAAACTTCCAAACTTAATGAAAACATTGACCTACACATCCAAGAAGATCAATGACTCCCAAGTAGGGTAACTTTGACAACATCAGTACCTGGATGGAGCAATATTTAACAGTTGAAAACAAGGAAAAAGAGAAAAATATGAAGCAGCAAAAAGAAGTGGCTCATCACAGACAAGGACACCTCGATCATATTAAGTGACTTCCTGTCATAACCATGGAGGCCACAAGCCAAAGGGACCACATAATGAAAGTACTGAAAAAAAAAATCCACTAGGAAGTTTATATCCATCAAAATTCTCCTTAAAATTTGTAGGAAAAATTAAGTCATTCTCAGATAAACAAAACCACAGAGAATATGTGTCTAGGAGAGACTTAATTCTAAGAAGAGA
Source organism: Tonatia bakeri (assembly GCA_004024845.1). Taxonomy (NCBI): domain Eukaryota; kingdom Metazoa; phylum Chordata; class Mammalia; order Chiroptera; family Phyllostomidae; genus Tonatia; species Tonatia bakeri. Next base: position 5,919 of record PVIA01003448.1, on the reverse strand, counting down.
GAACTTCAGTCTGAAATGAAAGGAGATGAGACATTAATTTGATTCCATATGAAAAAATAAAGGGCACCCATAAAGTCAATTACATAAAAAAAGATTTTTATATTTTTACATCCAAATGTTATCTATACACTTTTTCTGATAGGATGTAAAATACAATGATATGAAGCAGTAACTATAAACCTGTGTTAATGGGTGCACAGTGCATCCTGTATAGCATACCGGCACAAGGGAGGGACACAAAACGGGCTTCCCTAACAGCACCATTCTGTATGCAATTGAAGAAATGGAAAACACACACCTCCTGATTTCATTGCTTACAAAACGCTGCACTGATCAAGACACGTGATACCAGCGCGAGGATAGACATATAGATCAAAGGAATAGAACTGAAATTCCAGAAAAAGCCAGGCATCTACGGACAGGTGAATTTCTATAAGGGTGTTGAGACAATTCAATGGGAAAAGACTAGTCCTTTATACAAATGGTGCTTGAATGACTGGATAGTCTCACGCAGAAGAATAAATTTTGACCCATATTTTACATTACATATAAAAATTAACTCAAAATGGATCAAAGAACTAAATGTAGGGTCTATAACTTTAAAATTCTTAGAGAAAAACAGGTTTAGGTCTTCATGATCATGAATTAGGTAATAGTCTCTTAGGTATGACACCAAAAGAAAATTAATTAGTTATTTAACAACCTTTGAAAAATCAATAGGGCAAAGTAAATTTCACAAGAAATAAAAAAAAATTTAATTGAATAAAGTTTAAAAAATATGAAATTTATGAGATGCAGTCAAAGTAGCAGTTAAACAGTCTATTTTAGAAAAGCAAAAGGGTCTCAAATAATTAACTCAAAAATCTTCCACCTAAAAAACTAGAAAGACAAGCAAAATAAATGCAAAGCAAACAGATAGAAGGAAATGGTGAAATGTGAGCAGAAAGTATTAAACTCGAAAATAGAAAAACAATATAAAAAATCAAAGATTGTTTTCTAGAAAAGATGGACAAGATTGACAAGCTTTTTACCAGCAGACCAGGAAAAATATTAAAGAGAATGATGAAAATCAAGAATGAAAGAAGTAAAAGCACTACCAACTTTATAGATTATAAGGAAATATGATGGTCAAACCTAGACAATAAATTTAAGTTAACATTAATGAAATCGACAAGTTCTTAGGGAGAACCAAATTACTGAAATTAATTCATTGTCAGCGTAAGAAACATGCAAACCTGGAGATAATTTTTTGATGATTTTATTTCAGCTAAATCGACAACTGCTGGCAAGCAACATCTTAATGGATTGAGAAATGCTCTGGAGAATGGCAGTTTACCCCCTTATTTTACACATTAGAATCAAAAGAGCAGCCATAAGGGGGTTACATGAAATCCATTGATGATGGATTAGAGAGGCTGGGGAAGGCAAAGTAGGGAAACCTCTGGGCTTGGATAAAAGGCGAAATAATAAACACAAACTTCTTTTAGGTAGGTGGGCAAAGGATAGTTAACAATCAACAATTAATATAATGATAATGAGGGGATTTGTGGTCTCAACTTGTGCCCAAGGGGTCTGGGGAAAAAAGGAAGTTACCTTGACATTCCAAAGGTCTGTTATCCTAGATGGAGAAATCCAGTAGACAGGCTCAATTAAGGTCAAGACTAACCTTCGTTAGGGAAAAATACTGACTTAGGAAGTGCCTACTGCCATGAACTGCTTTAAGTTAATAAGTTTTAATTTCAGACCATCCTATGTGGTTACTTTCAGTCTCTGAGTTCGTAAGGCTGCCCCACAGGCCTCCCCTGAGCTTGTGAGGTTAATGTGTAGCTCCTTTTCTTCCACATCATGAAGAACTAGAAACTCTTGATGAAACTATATAACATATAAAGAAATTGAATTAGTAACTAAAAATGTCCCTATACACACACACAAAGAAAATGGATCACATGACTTCAGTGATGATGTATATTATAAAACATTAAAAAGCAGAAAAAATATCCACAAATTCTTTCAGGAAATGAGGAGAAAATTATTCACAACCCATTCAAAGTAGCCAAACGATACAAAAACCTTAGAAAGACAATGCATGTAAACATGGACAGATTCCCTTCATTACTTTAGATAGAAACATCTTGGGTAAAATATTGGTAAATGAAAACATCAGCATATAAAAAGGTGTACCCAACATGACTAAGTGGGAATCATTCTAGTAATGGTGTTTTACTATTTGAAAATCAGTTAATATAACCTATTATATTAAAAGCAAGATTATATGATTATTACTGTATGTAGAAAATAAATGGTTTAACCAAACCAACACCTATTTATGATTAAAATCTCTCAACAAACAAGAAAAAAAGAGAAATTCCTCAGCTTGACAAAGGGTGTCCATATAAAATCTACAATTAACATGATATTTAATGGTAACAAATGGAAACTGCTGAACAATCTACAAAAAAGCTGCTAGAAATTGTTCAACAAAGCCCTGGCTGGTGTAGCTCAGTGGATTGAGTGCTGGCCTGTGAACCAAAGGGTCAAAGGTTCAATTCCCAGTCAGGACACATGCCTGGGTTGCGGGCCAAGCCCTCAGCAAGGGGTGCACAAGAGGCAATCACACATTGATGTTTCCCTCTCTTTCTCCCTCCCTCCCCCTCTCTCTAAAAATGAATAAATAAAATCTTAAAAAAACACAATTTGTTCAACAAAGTCTCAGGAGAAAAGATCAATATAAAAATAAAATGTACTTCTATATACTAGCAATGCACAATGATAAAATTAAATCAATACCATTTATAATGGTATCAAAGAATTTAAAATACTTAGGGCAAATCACACAAAAGATCTCTATACTGAAAACTACAACTTGTTCCTAAAAGAAATTAAAGAATACATAAATAAATGAAGATATACCTTGTCCATAGATCAGAAGGATTAATATTAAGATAACAATGCTCAAATTGATCTATAGATATAATGAATCATAATCACAATAAAAGCAGGAACTTTTAAAGCAGCTAACAAGCTGTTTCTGAAATTTGTGTGAAGACACAGAGGATGTAGAAAACCTAAAACAACTTAGGAATTATTTTAAAGTTAGAGTCACCAATATAGTGTGCTATTGGTGTCAAGCTACACAAATATATTTTCAGTGGGTTAGAAAAAAGTGTAAAGAAACATACCAGTGCATATATGGCCAATTCTCTTTTGATAGTTTTGTTGCCAATGGGAATGGTGTCCCATCACGGATCACAAGGAAAGCATTCTGAGACCCACATATGGGAGGATGTGGTAAGATGTGTTGAAGAAGCTGGAGTGAACACAAAGGACTGTCCCAGATTCACCTCCAGCCTTTCATCTCCCTCCATCTTGCTGTGGAAAAAGGCTAGCTTTGTCTTCATCAAACCCAGTACAAAGCCAATATTCAAAAACTCTTGGCCAGGTGGAAGCTCATTCTAGTTTAGTCTTTGTCCCCTGCAGTTAGCACAGTCCATTCCCAGCGGCACTCAGATTGGAGTACAGGGTCCCATCTGGAGCCCACACAGTCTGCCACTGGCCCTAGGGGGCTGCTACGGCCACGTGGCTGCTATGAAGAGAGAATGCAGAAGTGAATGGGATAAGTGCATGTTACTGAAGTGGGGGCCGGGAGGGAGAGAGAGAACGTGCACTTTGTTAAACTAATTATATTATCTCAGACTTGGAAAGGACCAGGCGCCCTTTCCAATTAACCAATCAACTTCCTAATGTTTTGCGGGCTGGTGTTGCACCCTCCCCCTAACCAATCCATTTCCCAGATCTTTGGGGGTTCTGTATCCTTAATCCAATCTGATCCTTTTCCCAGGCTAGACTGACAGGTCTCTATGGTCACTGTTTTAGCTCCTACTCCGCAGGCCTCATAGCGGAAGTACCTCCTCCTGTACCATCTTGCCGTCGACTGTACGTGTGCCCAGCAGAGGTGTTTCTTCTGCTGCTTCTATCCCTCCCTGGTAATGATTCTTGCTGCCCCTTCCTGTCTGCATCCGAGATAAGGTCCTAATGAAGAAGGCTTGCTGTTCAATTCAGCTTCCTAGTTTATTAGGCTTCCTAGGGACTGATTCCATTTGCTCCCTCCTTTTATTAGTATCTAACTACATACACTACAGTTTCATACACAAACTCAATGGTGAAAGAATAGTCTTTTCAACAGAAGGTACTGAAAAATTAGACATCCATAAAGAGGTAACTTTAGTTAATATATTACACCAACATATAAAAATTAACTTAAATTGGATCATAGACCTAAATGTAAAACTAAAACTGTAAAATTTTTAGAAGAAAATTTTGAAAAACATATTTATAACTTTGGGTTTGCCAGAGACTTTTAGACTAAGATTGAAAGGCTATCAATAAGAAAAAATTTGATGAATTGGACTTTTCTAAATTAAGAAATTTTCTCTTCCAAAAATTATGAAAAGACAAGCCATGAACTGATATTTGCACATCACCTACCTGATAAACAACTTGAATCCAGAACATATAAAGAGCCTTTAAAATTCAATATTGAGAAAACAAACCAATAAATAAAAGAGGTTAGGGGAAGAATATGAACAGCCACTTTGCCAAAAATCATTGCAAATTGGTGCAATAAAATGGTCCTCAATATCATTAGTCAAAATGAAATCACAATGAGATATCAATAAACACTTATTAGAATAAAACAAACTTTTTTTATTCAGCAATAGAAGGAATAAACTGTTCATGAATCTAAAAAAAGTTATTTGGAGTAAAAGAAATCACAGTAAAGATAGTACAGACTATATGACTCCATTTATATGATTCTAGAAAATTGAAACTGAAATGTGATAACAGATCAATAGTTGCCTCAAAATAGTGCAGAGATGAGATGAAAGAGAATGTTCAGTTTATTGTATTTTAATTGTACCTCATTAAAGCTGTTAAAAATAAATATTATTTTAACCATCTTAAAAGAATACACAGTACAGTATTGGTTAGAGAAAGCAAATCAACAAATACCAGAAACAACTAAAGTTTATATGTATTTAACATAGAATAGATTGACATTTATAACTATGTAGGAAAAATGAATTATTTGCCCCAAAGCCAACAATCCACTGATGAGATAGGTCTTAGGATCCAGAGCACAAGTCACAGGGGAAAACTTCTGAGTCGGTCCTTGTACCCCCACTCAATAATGCTGTCACTTCTGAAAGCCTCTTGTCCTGTCTTACTGTTACAGAACAAACAGGGGGGGCCTGGGATGACAATACTATTACTGAAAGAGACCCAGGTCCATCATGTCTGCCACCTTATAGGAAAGATGTCTCTCAATGCCAGAGATTCGTGAAAAGGAAAGGAAATGTTTATTTAGTGCTATACAAACTTAAAGTAGTGACCTAATGTCTTTATCAAAATCTTAAAGTCCCTTAAAACACCCACAAACACACACAGTCCTTCCTTTCCCTTTGCCCAATCTGGGGTACCGTATCTCAGGAAAGGAAATAGAAGTCTGGGCTCAGGCAACCCCTGGTTCTTCCCAGTAATCCGTGCTCAGCTTGTAGGCCTCCCTCAGTTCTTGGCACCCTCAGCTGTGTTGCCAGAATCTCTGCTAAAGCTGGGTGGTGGTTCCCCCTACTACTGCTGCGGGGATCCCCACTCTGGCAAAGCTGCGTGGTCCTCTCTCCACCAGGACCACGGGAGTTCCCACTCAGCCAAAACCGCGTGGTTCTCTCTTCTATGGCTGCTGTGCCTGGGTTTAAATCCCCGCGCCAATCTTCCTCCGCAGCCCTATTTCCGACTCCTTCCACACTCGGCCACACTTACCCTCAATCTGCTGTCCTTTCCAGCTTTTCTGGTCACCATTGTGGGTCTGGGCAGATGTCACCCCATGTCATGGAGCCAATCTTCTCCGAGCTCCCACGCAAG